>JARHVA010002288.1:790000-852500 GCA_037957365.1 Torreya grandis | reverse complement strand
TAAGAATTTCAATGTTAAAATTTAAAAAAATGATACCATCATGATGAGAATGCTCTCCTCTTTCCAAAAATATGATTCTTATATTTTTTGGACTAATTTAAGGGTTCAAACTATATTTATTTCTAACTATACCTTTTTTAAGCCATTACATGTTGAAAACATACATGCTTATACATGTTCATGTAATTTGTGTTTCGTTGATCCAAGTGAAAAATAAATTATATGGTGACATAGTATGCTTAATTCTACACATTCAAAAATAAAAATATTTTTCATTTTTTTTTGAGGTAGTTAGGCCTGACTCATGGATGAGTATCCATTAATTTTAAAGTTTTTAGGATCTAGTTACTTGTAAAATTCATAAAAAAAAGTATTCATTTAAAAAATACAAAAAAATATAGGTGATGTGATACAAGATTTTATTTAAATTTTCTCCAAAGTGTTTCAGATAATATTAAATGTTTCTCAAAAATGGTGCATGTCACGACCGTCTTTCTAGTATGTTTTCTAAAAAAATTGGAGTTCCTCTTCAAATTTTAGATGTCTGACTAGTTATACTTAACCAGTTTACAAAAAATTTAATGTTTTGAAAACTAGACTTGAAATGCTACATTTCATGTTTTTACACCATCTTCAAATTTGGAGTGTAGTTATCTCAAATTATCTATAGAAGTTCAAATTTTTGATATTTGAAAAAAATCATATCCATGGGCAGGCCACTTTTTGTCCTTCAACTTTATACACTTGCCCAGGAATAAAGTGTTCCTTAATGGTTCTACTATGGTTGCTTGGATATCTAGTCAAGAATTCAAAGTTCTTATCAAGAAAGTCACGATGAATACCTAGAATGTTTATAATTGATTCACTAAGCCAAGACATAGTAATATCCCTTAGATTTAATGAATTAAGGATATGCTAAAAATGGAATCATATGTGCAATAAACTTATCCCTAGGGTTCTATTCCTCCTATGCCTAAAAAAATGAAACAAGAAAGGTAAGAACCTAAATATAGACGTTGTGATCCTTGCAGTGGGGTCCACGTTAATCTCAAATAAACAATAATTAAAAGACAACTAACAAGAAAGAACATGCCTTCCTTCTAGCACTAGTTGTTGATCATGTGTTTAAAGCACATAATAAAAGAGAAAGCATAAAGGAGGTGCAAAAAAAATTATTCAATGAAATGTTTCTTCAAGGCCCGAACTCTTATTGATTACCTCTTAATGCCCTCCTTCTAGAACTAATTACTAATCACCCCAAAATCCTACCCCAACAACACTCATGGAATTGAGTGTTATGGAGATATAAGTGGGGGATAATACATGGGATAAAGATATCCCCTCATTAATTTTAGGATTGATGATGGTTTAATTTAAGGACCAAGTAGTTTAAACCATTTTACTTTGAGAGAAACAACAACTACTACTAGAGGTTTAATTGATATGATCATTCATGTTCATTTACTTGCTTGTTTGCTAACTATTTGTGTAAATCTTGTGGCCAATCTGATTCAACTTGTGAAACAATAAGATCTTCTTTAATGTAATTCATATAAAAACCTAAAATAGGGTAGGACATCATCTAAAAAGTAAAAAAGAGAGAAATAATAGAGAAAAAAAGAGAGGGTCACCCCTAAGTTAAACAAGTTTCTTGATTTAAAGGAACTAAAAACATGCCTGACCATAATATACCACTATGCACCTGGTCTAGAAATTGCAAAAATATGAGCCAATCAGTGGGCAAGATTCTAAGGACAAGTGTGAAATCCAATCTGATTCAACTTATGAAACAATAAGATCTACTTCACTGTAATTCATATAAAAACCTAAAATAGGGTAGGACATCATCTAAAAAGTAAAAAGGAGAGAAAGAATAGAGAAAAAAAGAGAGGGTCACCCCTAAGTTAAACAAGTTTCTTGATACAAAGGAACTAAAAGCATGCCTGACCATAATATACCACTATGCACCTGGTCTAGAAATTACAAAAATGTGAGCCAATCAGTGGGAAAGATTCCAAGGACAAGTGTGAAAACCATTTATTTATTAAATCCATTCTAAATAAAATGATAAGTAATTTATAGTTGTTGTACACAATGACTGAGAGAAGTCTAAATAAGACATAAAAGAACTCAATAAACTAGTTATGATAACTACTACACAACATAACTAAGACAATCATCTTCAAACAAGCATACTAACAAACCTAGCATCAACAACAAGTTAAATCAAAATATTGGAGGCATTTCAAGTGAATAAAACATATCAAAATCTGTATTCAATATTCTAAAGGCATTTTATTATAATCCCTTTATCCAAGCAAATAATCAGATGAAAATGTGAGGAATGATAGTTGCAATCCTAACATAATTACAATAGCATTTCAACACCCAAAGTTTCAACCCTTTCAAATAGAAATTCATCCTACTTATATAGGCAATTTGAAGAGCCCATGGCCTCATATTCTATCTTAGCCCAGTAATGCTGTGGTTATAAATATTCAATGATGATTTAAAAATGTAGTTGAGATTCATGATTCTCTAATAGATTTGAAGGCATGCCTACTATTGTAGTTGAACCCTACCTCTTTAAAATAGACCCTTTTATATTTTAGCTCCTCTTTGTCTTATATGGACCTCTAAAACTTGATCTTTCACCATCAAGTTGAATACATAACTCATTCACATATTTCATGGCCTTATGATTGGAAGAGTCATTAATATTAATTCCATCACTTTTATGGTGCCATCATTGCCACATGGTTATTTCTTAGATTCTCTTTCCTTTTCCTTCATTAGGTTATTAGCTCTGCTCATTGGGTCCCACTTTTCCACTTTTATCTATCATTATCATGGCCATGTGTCTTTTTCTTAGCCTCCCATGCTTTAATTTACATTTGCTTGATCATGACCATGTGGCTTCTTCTTAGGGCCATGAGATTTTAGGCTAATGTTATAATTGCTCCAAGATCCCAAGCTTATGAGAGGATACCATGTGGCTTATTCTTGGGGCCTTGGGGCTAGGGGAATTTAGCTTCTAGTTTAATGCTTTAATTCCCGCTAGTGGTAATAGTTTTTGATCTCATAATATAAATTTATAATGGGAATTTATCGACCCTTGGAACACCGAGAAGGTCCTAAAATCTATGAAGACATTTCACCGCTTATGTTTTTATCTATCTTTGTCCCATCAGATTAGTTAATCCAGTAACTTTCTTTAGTTGTGGGTCACAAATTGAGGCCAATAGAAAATGGTGCTAGAAGGAGGGCCTGTGATGATAATGTTTTGATTGGAATTTACAATTTCCTAGAGTGTGATTGTTATTTATCTTTTGGCATTTGTCTTTATGAAAGCTACTTGGACCTGACTATAAGGATCATAAGGTATAGATTTAGGTTCTTGTCCCTTTTTGTTTCACTTGTTGAGGCATAGGAGGAATACAACCTTCGAGATAAGCTTATTTCACGTACAATTCCATAATTTCATAGCCTATCCCTAATTTATTTAATTCTATGGCCATCACCATGTCTTGGTTTAGTGAATCAACCATAAATGTCTCAAGCATTCATCAAGAAACTTCGAGAAGATCCCTTTGATTTCTTGCCTATGTTTCCAAGCAAATATGAAATAACCAATGAGGAACATCTTATCATTTATAGGTCTATTATGTGTGTTTTAAATGTCAAATATGAGGATGTAGCCTACAGACTATTTCACTTCACTCTAGAACAAGAAGCATATGACTATTTTTTATGTTAGGCACCTAATTCCATTACTAGTAGTGACAATCTTACAAATCAATTTTTTCTCCAATTTGGAAGCTAGGTGGAGTACCTAGTCTAAATGAAAAATATTACACCTAATGATCAAAATGAACAAAACCCTATCATCATTTCAAAGGAAAATATTTAGTATGAGAAAGCTTATATTAAACTTGATACCCCTCCAAATTACAACATGAATGAAGTAGAGGAATGTATTTTGGTCATTAAGGAAGAAATCTTAAAGTTATGAGGACAACTAGAATGCACTTCAAATAAGGATAATGATGATGAGGTATTAAAATTAGAAAGGTCCAACCATCACATGCTAAAATAAAATATAGGAGATAAAATAATACATGTTCCTATCTCAAATGATCGAAACCTTCATGAATTGGTAGCTATTGAACCTTTTGTTCCCAAAGTCACCATTCTCGAGGACTCAAGTAAAAGGATTCCTTATTTTACTTAGCAAGATAATCGGGTAAACATTTATAATACCATGGGTTATTTTCAAAATTATGAAGTAGAAGAATCTCACAAGTATAATTATATTAATTCTAATATGTAATTGAAGATAGTGATCATTATGAGTACATGTGCACAAATATTTTTAAGTTTGAAGGAGAAAAATATGACATCTCTTGAAATCAACCAAAGGACAAATCATTCAAAGAGCTAGAGAAAAAATTGGTGGAGGATGTATATTCTACATTTGAGGCATCCTTATCATATGTTCTTGTTCATATATTTACAACCCCAATTCAAGATGGTGAGCAGATTTATAACAATAGTTTAGCTTCCCTCTTATCATTTGATGTAGATGAATGTGAGCAAATTAGAGATGAAGTGGACTATTTTTACCAAGAATAATAAATCTAAAGTGTAGTGGGTTTTTCCTCTGAGGAGAGTGAGTTGAAAGATCTTGAAGTTGATTTATTCTCTCCCTAATTCAGCCTTACCTTTAAACCAATTAAGGTAACCATCAATTATTTTAAGCAGTAGAGGTGTTTAATAATGAAGCTCAAGAATATGATGGCTTAAATGAAGAAGTCATGTCAATGGAGATACAAACTAAATATGATCTAACTCAACCAAGATCTCATCATACTCTAACCACAAATGAAAAATCTAGGAGGCGTCGATGTAGGAAGAAATACTCCCATACCTCCCAGATGATAAAGAGAAAGAAGATACCCCTACCAGGTTAGATGTTCAAGACATATTAGTATGTATTAGCTCCTAGCCTCACTAATTTTCATAGTTCCATGGTTGGGCTGAAGTATTTTCTTCACCTTATCCCTCATAATTAAAAAAAATTAGATGTAAACATAATGTTGGAATACATAGTCTAATTTTACTTAATTTATATGAAATGACTATTGACAAATATTTAAGGGATAATGTTTTCCATCCTAGAGGATAACATATAATAAAGTACCTACACCCTTTTCCCTTATCCAAATGTTGAACAAATTAGGTGTCTAACTAACTCAATCATGCATTTACTTGGAAAAACCACTTGTGCACATGCTTCCCTTTCCATATTTTCACTTTGATTTTATGTTGTTTCTTTCTTGTCCCTTGTTGTAGCTTAGTTCCCCCTTATTTGGTTTAGAATAGGTTTCCTATTTTCTATCTTTCCTTGGTTTGGTTTGGTTTTTTTTCATGTGGGCCTATTATGTCCTTATTTTGATTCAACATTTTGGCCTGTTCCCTGTCCTTGACATCCCATTGCAACAATTAGAGTATGTTCTAAAAATAACATTGAGTAGAAAAGTGGACTGTGGATTCCATTTTCCTTATGTTAGTAGGATAAATAACCTCAAATGGTGGATGTATAATTGAGATAGTTGTTTGAGACTTTAAAGTTAGAAAGTGAAAAGTCACATTTGAATTTTTGCATAAGTTACTCCAATTTTATTTTGCACATTTTGGAATTTTGGAGGCCTATGATTATAAATAGAACATGTGGATTTTAGAAAGTTTTTATTTCTTGTCTAAAGTCATCAATTGCACTTAATTAAACATCTAAACTAAAGAAGAAACATTGAACTAGTTTAGGCTTGTCTTGGTACTCTAAATATTTTGAGGCTATCATTATACCCATGGCTTGGTTCCCAACCCTCGTTGGATAGAATTGTAAAATATCTATTAAAGAAGGAAAAAAAATTAAAATGCAAAATATAAAGTCTTCCTCGATAGGGTGATTCAAGAAATCTCCACCGTGGGCTTTCTGACATGGATAAGAGTGAGTAATGCCTTGAGTGGGACCATAGGCATATTTGTTGGGGCTATAAAGGCCTAGCTAGAAGTAGAGCAATGCCCATCCATTCCTTACTAAGCTAAATTTCTAAATATTCCCTCTTAGAAGTTTTGATTTTATTAGAAGGTATAAATTATTTTATGTGAATTCAAGAGCAATAACATAATTTATCACTATCACACACTGATGGTTTTTAAATAAATTAGAACTTAGTATGCCATAGGTTGAGGTAGACTTCAATGCTTTCATCTTTTTTGAAGAGAATTGTTTGTAGTTTATACTTGTGTTCAGGTGTGAATATTTGTAGTCTAAATTTTGGAGTGATTTAGCTAAGATTATGGATTCTAAATGCTTTTGAAACATTTTCCTTATGGAAGTCACCATTTTTTATGTGCTTTCACAACATGCCCCATTTTCAAGATAAAAATAAGGACCCTCTTTCTTTTGAGCTAACTTTTACTTTACTTGGTATAGAATACCTTTTTGGATTTGTTTTGATGTCTTTTCTTGAACCCTTCCTCAATTAGTAATTTCTAGATGCTAAGTTATAAATGACTATTCATGCCTATTTCTAATACTTTTGCAAATTGCTCAGTTCAGTATAAGATTTCATCTATTAACATTAATGCCTAACTTTTTGGTTTATTTTAAGCCTATGAAATCTTAGTGCATGATAAAGTAATTTAGTATTCCCTCATTTTAATGTTGGACCGAATATCTTGGCAAGTTTATCTACTTTTAGGGATCTCTTTTATGGCCTCCTTTTTGGAAATCTAACTCACAATTATTCTTTTCATAGAAAATTAGCATAATATTTGTAGTGTCTCATTTAAGACTTATCTAAATATTTAATAATCATGATGTTATTCACCTAGGTGTGGATAAAGTCTATTGATACTTTGTTAAGATCATTTTATTATATTTTGCTATAAACTTTATCATATGAAAGTTTTGGCTCAAATATTTATTTTATGTGAATGACTGGGTTCAATTCCTATATTAATCGACTGCTTATCACATAAATTTCACTTAGCAATACTTGTTTTAACAAAAATATTTACTTAGTCAAATTTATTATTTTTCATAGGGTTTCAGAGGCTTCCATAGCCCCGTAGTAAATTTTTTTTTTTGGAAAATGGCTATCTTTTTAAAGATCCCAGGGCTTGAGATCATGCCATGTGACATGATCTTGATGACCCATCCTGATCAAAAATCAAAGACATTAATAAAACTCAAGAGCTTGAAAGCTCAGAATCTTAAAAGCTTGGGAGTATTAAGGTATTATCCCAATGGCCCAAGAGTGAGCTAACAATATAAATCCCTGTGTTTCTGAGGCCCCGAGATTGCACCATGTGGTGCCATCTTAGAAGCCTTGGAGTTTAGAGGGATGATAGTATTAACCCTAGATATTAGGGCATTGATAGTATTATCTCAGGACTATGTGGACTCAAGAAATAGACCCACAAAAATATGAAGATCCCATGATGTTGATAAGAATCCACATTGGCACGATGATGATAGAGTTAAATAACAAAGTAGAACCCAGGGACGTTGATAGTTATCAAGTGGTAAAATGGGATCCAACACATAAAACCAATATCCTAGTGAAGGAGAAGGAATACAAATCTAAGAAAGAGCCATATGGAAATGATGACATTAGGAGATCAATAAGACTAAGATTGATGGCCCATCTAGCCATCAAAATTGATAAAAGTCCTAAAGTGATTATGTATTAAGTCTGAAAAGAACATTCAGAATGTACATGGTTCCTCACCAACTAAAAGGTACAAAAATGATAGTATCCAAGGTAGTTAATGGAGAAATTAGCTCAAAGGTCCTAAAGTTAGGATGGATTGACATATTAATTTAATCAGTCTATGAATTGAATGCAAGAGTTTGCATAGGACATGGTGGAATGGCGACCCCAAGAAATTCCTAATGAAAATCTACCACCAATATTTGAATATGATTATAACTAGACCCCTAAATTAAATGCAAAACACTCAATATGTCATGAGTCATCACCTGGCATGCCCATCATAGGGATTCATAAGAGAAAACGAGAATAAAAGACAAAATTTAACCTTTAATAAGCATGGTCTCTAAACTACAAATCATGCTCAAGCTAGAAATATGTCAGTGAGTCTATCAAAATCTCAACTAGATTCTCCTATCATCATTGAATATTATAACTACCCTATTAGTGGGCTAAGATGGAAAACAAGGCCATGAGCTACCTAAATTGTCTATTTAAGGGGAGTTGTATTGACATTATAAAGGGCTAGCTATTTTATGCTAAAATGTTGCATAAATTATGTCAGAAGTGCACCTACTTATTTCTTGTTGTGTTTTTACTTTGATTGCTTTCTTAGAGACTAACTATAACATGGAATTTTGAGAATACTAAATATATATTTGATTATGTTTTTCTCACTTTATATCTCTAGTCTTTGGTCTATCCTTTTAATTTGTGTTAGGATTTTTAATATGCTTGTTTGAAGATGATTGTCTTAGTTATGCTGTATCATAGCTATCATAACCAGTATTTTTAATTTGTTCATGATTTTTCATTATGTGTAATAGCTATAGAATATAAAATAGGTTAAATTTAGAATCTATTCAATAGACTAATGGCTTTCATGATTATCCTTAGAATCTTTCCCACCAAGTGGCTATAAGTTTGTGTAATTGCTAGACTAGGCACACAATGATATAACTATGGTTAGGCATGCTTTTCAGTTTTGCAGTATCAAGAAGCTCATTTAGATCAAATACACCCTCTCTTTTTTACCCTACACTCTCTCTCCTTTTTTACTTTTTTGGATGATATACTATCTTAGAATAGTTTGAAATGAATTGCAGTGAAGCAAAGCTTATTTTTTCACAAGTTGAATTAAATCGGCAACATGATTTAGGAAATTAATTAACAAGCAAGTAAATGAACATGAAATACTCATATCAATTGAACTCCAAGTGGTAATAGTTGTTTCTCTTAGAACACAAATTTATTCTAGGAACCGCTCAACCCTTGGACCACCAGCAAGGTCCTAAAATCAATGGGGACATTTTATCCCATATGTTGTTATCTCCATTTGTCCCATTAGATTAGTTAATTCAGTAACTATTTTTGTTGTGGGTCACAAATTGAGGCCAATAGTTTTTTTATAATAAAATGAACCTTCAGTTTGATCAATGATGGTAACACTTTTTAAAGAGCCATAGACATAGAGTTTGAAGGGTTGATTTGTAAGTGCATTATTGTGTATATGGATGACTTAACATTTTTTTCTAAATACAGATCATACCATTCAAGACACAAAATATCTTTGAATGCTACCATAAGTTTGGTATTTCACTCAATTCAAAGAAATTTATTTTCTATGTAACTGACTATAAGCTCCTTGGTCATGTAATTACAAAATGAGGTGTATTAATTGATCTTGATAGAGTTGATGCTATTTATAAAATTCAATTACCAAATAGTAAGAAGGAACTTAAATATTTTTTTGGTAAAATTAATTTCATATGAAAATTCATTTTAGGTTTTGCTAAGATAACCAAACCATTGAATTCCATGTTAAAATAAGAAGCTAAAGTTGAGTGGACGCCTATCTTAAAGAAAGCCTTTCAATAAATTAAGGATGCCATAATGTGGGCCCCTATTTTGGTTAGCCTAGATTACATAAAATATTTTTACTTAGTTTCATTTTCATAAGATCATACCATTATTGATGTCCTTACTCATAAAATGGAAGAAGGAGAACATCATATAGCTTTCATGAGCACCAATTTGAATGAAGTTGAATTAAAGTACCGTGTTTTAAAAAAGAAATCTTATGCATCGGTAAAGGAAAAAAATAAATTCATATATTACATCCCAAGGAACAAAGTTTATGTTATGGTTTTAGATCCTACTATCAAAATGATGTTGAGGTGTAATGAACTCGGAGAAAGAAGATGTTAGGTCTCAAAACTTTAAGAATTTGACATTAAAGTTAGACTCGTAAAGCTAGTTCAAGGTCAAGGCCTATCATAATTGATCTCTAAAATTAACCATGATATTGTTTTTTTCCAAGTGAATCAGTCTGAACTGAAACACAACTCTTGGTATGACTCTATTACTCATTACTTGTTGTATGGTGCTCCACTGGTTGACTTGGTAGGACATAGAAAAGAGCATTAAGGTTGAAGGATACCCACTACATGCTAAAGAAGGGTGTCATGTACCATATAAATCATGAAAGAATTTTCCTAAGATGTTTAATATAAGATGAAGCACTAGATGTCATGGTTGCTTTCCGTGATAAATTAGGCAATGACCATCCTTCTAGCAGTGTGACAACCCACAACATCTTAAGGGTTGGTTATTATTGGCCAACATTATTCAAGGATGATCATACTCATGTGAGATCTTATCATATATTTCAAACCTTTAAAAAAGGGAAACTCATGATACATGCCCCTTCAACTAGTAATTAAGGAGCATCCCTTTGCTCAATGGCACCTAGACTTCATTGGAGTCATAAATCCAAATTCTCCAACTAGACATAGATTCATTATTACAATGAATGACCATTTGCATAAGATGGGTTGAAGCAAAAGTAACCAAGAACAACAATGCTAAAGAGGTGATTAGATTCCCTTAAGAACATATTACAACTAGGTTTGGCAGCCCTGTGAAACTTGTGTGTGATGATGGTCCTGCCTTCCAATTAGCTTAGTGGACTAAGTGGGTATATCAAAATAGAATTGCATTGAAGTTCTCTTCAAAATATTACCCTTAGTTAAATGGTTTGGTTGAGTATAAAAATAATAACTTGATACATGTCATCAGAAATTAGTAGAAGAAAACCCACATAGTTAACATATTCTTCTCAAGAATGATTTATGGGTTGATCAAACAAGAAGAAAAGTCTCAAGAGATCCCCTTTCATGTTAATTTATGGCTTGGAATCAACATTTACAATGACACTCAAAATATCCACATATAAATTCATCAATGACTACATGGAATCAAATGAGATAGGTCATTCTAGGATATTGGATCTGATTCATATGGATGATATGAGAGATGAAGCCTTACAAAATTTTATTAAGCACTAGGAAACTATGAAAATATGTTTTAATAAAAAATCTCAAGTAAAATGTTTTCATATTTCATACTTGGTTTTTTTATGGGAAAAATCCCATGAGAAGTAAGGTTAGCATTCTAAGCTAAGTCCTCTTTGGACCAGTCCTTATCAAGTTGTAAAATTTCTAGGACATAATGCTTTAAGATTGAAATATTTGCAAGGGAATGGCCTATAATTGATAGTCAATGGATAGTTTTTGAAATATTACTTCTAAGCTATTCCATCCTACACCATTTCAAAATGAGTTAAGAGGTTTACTAAATGTATATATTGTATAGTGTTTCACTATTTATTAGATTAGGTTTGCTTTTTGTTATTTGTTTATTTTCCTTACTTTGATTTTTTCTATCCCCCCTTCCCCCCCCAACTCATTTGAGTTGTCTTGTTTCATTCAAGCCATTGGTATATTTTCAGTGTAGTCTTAAAATAAAACAAATTGAGGCTGATTACTTACCATATCATGGGAAATTAGTTCTGTTGGATGTGATCTCTTGGATTTTTTATTTTAGATCTTCTCTTGCAGCCCATTAATTAAATTTTTGCCTAGAGAACAAACCCTGCACATAATGAATGTTGCATCAAAACTAGGTCTGAGAAGAAGTAGAAGACAAAACAATAATATTTTGAAATTGAGGTGCTCTTGGGATGTTTTAGGATGGTAAGTTTAAATGGTGAGTAAGTGCATGAGGATCATTTAGGATTTAGAAGTTAGATAATAAGTAGTCATTTTTGAATAACTCCATAAATTGTAAGCAATTCTTTTGTATATTTTTCGAATTTTGAAGGAAATAAAACTTATGGATTTAGAATAATTTCTTTTCCTATCTAGACCATCAACTACACTTAATTGAGCATCTAAAGTAAATGGAAGCACTGATTTAGTTTGAATTTATCTTAGTGATGTTACTTTTTCTGAGTTTATCATTTTACCCATGGCTTGGTTCTCAGCCCTCAATAGGCATAACTACAAAATATTTTCATAATAAAATATCTAAGGAAACTGATTAAAAATGTAAAATCCATGTCTTCCTTAAAAGAGTGATTCATAAAATCTTCACCTCAGGCTTTCTAGCCTGGCTAGTAGTGGAACAAGGCTTAGAGCAGGACCAAAGGTACATCTGTTGGGGATATAAATGCCCGGATAGAAGCAAAGTAATGGATATAACTATAAAATATTTTCATAATACAATATCAAAGAAAATTGAATAAAAATGTAAAATCTAAGTCTTCCTTGAAAGAGCGATTTAGGAAATCTCCACCTTAGGCTTTCTGGCCTGGCTAGTAGTGGGACAAGGCCTTGAGCAAGACCAAAGGTATCTATATTGGGGATGTAGATGCTTGGATGGAAATAAAATAATGCCCATGCCATTCTCTCCAAGATGAATAACCAATATAGTCCCTTTTAGAAGTTTTGGTTGCTTAGATAGATTTGAATTATTTCACATGAATTCAAGAGCTATAAAAGAACCAATCACTTTTACAAACACTAATGGTTTAAAGATGAATTGGAACTTAGTATGTCACATGTTAAAGTAGATTTTAGTGACTTCATCTTTTGGATTTTGTCTAATATATTATTTGTAGTTCATGCTCGTTGTCCAGGTGTGAAGATTTATAGTCTAGGTTCTGAATGTTAATAAAGCATTCTCTCCATAGAGGTCACCATTTATTGCATCCAACACACCCTATTATCAAAATTCAAATGGAGACCCTCTTGTTCTAGTTTGGTCTTTAGTTTGTATATTTTTGGATGTGAATTTCTACCTTCTAAATATTTCATTGATATTAACCAAGTCTAAATTCAATCTTTTTGAACATAAGAAGTTCCATGTCTAATCCACCCAGTTTAAATTGTACCTCTAAAATGTTTTATTTTGATTTGAAAGTAACCAAGTCTTTATAATTTTCCATTATAAATACTCGATCAATATTCAATTTTAGACTTGGCTATTCAATAAAATTTCAAACTTTGAAAATGACATGAATTCATCACTGTGGACTGACGAATCCTATTATGTGTTCAAGCTCATATGCTAGCCTTTATTTATTCTTTGGTGGATTTTATCATTTTTTTGGCTAACTTACTAATGAATTCATTTGCCTTCATCTTTTGCCTTATATTTTTTGAAAGTTTTCTCCCCAAGCCCTTTAGATGACCAAGATCATGTCACATGGCATTATCCCATTTACTCAGGTGCCCAGGTGACTTCAAAATACTTTATTTTTTATTAGAAATTTTCCAAGCCTCTTGGCCTTGAGATCATGTCATGTGGCATGATCCTAGTGACCTGACTTGATAGTGAATTAAAAACATTAACAAAACCCTAGAAGATTAAAATATCAAAACCTTGAGGGTATTACAGTATTAATTTAGAAGCTAGGAGTTGGACAACATTAACAAAGGCCTTTGGCACTGAAGCCTCAAGAAGATGCCATGTGGCACCCTCTTGGGAGTCTAGGAGTCTAGAGTGATTATAGTATTAACATAAGAGATTGAGGCATTGAAAACATTATCCCAAAGCATGAAAAACCCAAAAATCCATCTAACCATGATGATGATGAAGGCAAGTAGCAAAGTAAAGCCCAAGGGCAATGACAAGCTACCAAGTGGCAAAGTCAGACCCGATAGGAAAATCTAGTAGCCTAACAAAATAAAAGGAATGGGAAATTAAGAGAAAGATAACGTGGCTAAGGAACATGTCTATGAGACTACGAATGAGTGCTAAGTGTCAAAAATAACCCAAGGACATAAAAGAATATGAACCCAAACCACATCAACTAGTCAAGTCCCTATAAAAGGCATAAGCCTAAATTTAATGTCCCATCAAAACATCAGAATGGTTCGAATTAAGGAGAACAACAAAATAATCAATTGAATTGGATTTTGAGTTATTTGATTGGTCAAGGGCGGTACATGGAGTGAACTAGTGGCTTCTTGACCTGAATATTTTCCCAAGTGGGTTGAATAGAATAATCATTCAAAATAATTTGCCCAAAAGGGAGAACTAGGGATTTTATTTCAGTTATACATGTATCAAAACTATGGAGAAAAGACAAAATATAATTTGTATTTCCTTTGAAAATAGAGGGAATATTCTAACCGAATGCAGTTTTAGCAGCCTAAAGTGGTAATCATGGCCAAATATGGGATCCTTGTGCTACTTGGAAATAAGTCCCATTATTTTTTATATATAAGTCAATCCACATTCTTATTTTGGGGGGAGATGTTATGCACCAAAACTCTATATAAATTATGATAGGTTAAGTCCTCTCTTTTCTTTGTTTTGTTTTGGCTTGTGATTATCTATTTGGAGGGCACATTTGAATGTTTTTATAATAACACTGAAATAGATAATAGTCTAGTGTATAATTCATGTTATTATTTAATAATGTACTTCATTTCTTGATGGAACATAATTTATTAATTTTAAGAAGAGATTGCAATATTTTTTTACTAATGAATATGCAATTTGATTGTGCAATAACTAGTCTAATTGGTTCTTAATTTCCATTATGTTTAATTTGAAGTTGTGTCAAGCCATTATGTGCAATAAATACATGCCTTTTATATGATTTTATTTAATATAATTTTAGGGTAATATGTTAAATTAACTCCTAATAATCCTACCCATTGAGTTGCTTTGGTTTGTGTTACAACTAGACCTGGTACATAGTGGTATAACTATGATTAGACATGCTTTTGATTTTTAGCATTAACAATCTTATTTCAATCAAAGAACCACTTATTTTATTGCCTTAATATTTGTCCCCTTTTATATTTTTTTATGATGAATATTTTATCCATTTTATTATAGTGTGATGTGAATATGAATGAGGAAGAAAGGACTTAAGCAAATATCATCAATAATCTTCAAGCAATACAAAGTGGATAAAATTTATGCTAGTTACTTGCCATTGCTCACCCAACTAAATGATTGGAAATTTATTGAACCTTGGATTTAACCAAATGAATCCTAAAAATGAGGGGACATTTTGTATCATATGTTGTTATCTCATTTTTTCCCATCAAAACAATTGATCAAATAGTTGTCTCTATTGTGGGTCACAAATTGAGTCCAACACAGTGTTATAGTGATAATCAAGAAGGCTAGTGGATTGAAGGAAACATATACATTTTTAATTTATAAATATGTATAATGGAGGATTAATTATTGGAGGGGGTGTCTAACCCACAACTGGGTGGAGCATATAGAGTGGAATGATTAGGGTTGTTGGCATAGTTATAGCCCTGTAGGATCCCTAGGTAGTGAGAGGAATGATTATGGCACCCACAATGAGAGGAAGTGGGGCCATACTAATAATTAAAGGATCTATTGTCAGTGTTCAAGGTTAATGAGTGCATGTGTTTGGTGCCTCAACACAACTAGTATAAATCATCTATAAAATGTCCCTCAACCTACCAAAATATTAAAGAATGGAGAATGTTGTTAAACATGTGCATAAACACAAGCTCATCTAGAGTACCAAGGGAATTACCTAGCTTGAAAGTAAGTCAATTTATTTATCCACAACACTATATGATCATGTCCACAATTGGTATATAAAGCATGACCCTACCTAGAGTATCATGGAATACAATCTTGTAAAGGCAAAATTCTTGAAAGAATTTGATTACCTGATTTTGAACAATAGAGAATTACATATTAAAAAGAGATCAAGAAGGATTTGTTTAAGATTGTTTATGCTTATGATACTATGTTTATGATACTGTGTTTATGGCCCTAGTGTATAATATCTCTTATGTGTTTCACCCACTATGACATGCCCAATGGTCATCAGGGGACTACTTGTTCCTTATCGATGCACCTTAGTAATGAGGACCATTATTGAGCCATAAGATGCCCTAAAATATGCACTTAAGGTCAAGATGGTAGGAAACATTGATTTAGGAGTTAACCTAACCCTAGAGGTTCAAATAACGCTGATTAACTAGATGCTACAAAAGGTAATGGATAATATTGTGCATGATGCTAGAAACATATGATGGTGTGTAGAATACAAGATAAAGGGGCACTCTACACATAAATTCCTTAGGTGAAGCATGCATTGTTTAGTGACTTCATGTGAACTTTGTAAATAATGTCATGATGTGCATAATTACCCCCTCTTTACCCATTCATCCCAGCTAAGGTCCACACCTTAATGCAATATTTATGACACCACCTCACATGATATGATTTATTGCATGGTGGTGAGTGACTAGAGGGAATAAAACGTAAGACATGCAATAAATGGGCCATCAAACTAGGCCTATGATGGGTATCAAAAATAACATGGACAACAAGGCTATGAGGCCAGGGGTCAATTTGGTGGGAGGTTCCCACCCTGAAAATGTTATTAGTGTGGGTCACTAGACCACTTCCAATGATATTTCCCAACACACTCTAATTATACTAACTGTTGAGGAAAATATAAGGTTGAAGATTTCTTGGATTTGTATGAGAAGCTCACTAAGAAGGTTTGGATTGAAAGGGGCATTGAGATGATTTTTTGTAGACACATGCATAACTAGTGCCCCCCCAAGGCCCAAAGTAAGAACAGTTCATCCCCTAAAGTACAAGTAACTACTTGGAGTGGCCTAACCACCCAACCCATCACCAAACCTACTAAAAAGGTCCAACCAAACTTTGAGCCATAGAGTCTTGGAGTTCTAAAAGTGCACCTTGGTCCTCGAGGATCACTATTTCTTGTGGTGCATGATAGAAATTAGTGTTCCAAGAAGCAATGGATGTTATCCACAACTTGCATGGTGAGCTTCAACATGTCAATGAATTAGAGGAGAAAGTAAAGTGGTTAGTTTAGCCTCAATAGACCAATATTGGGTCTAAAAATGATCTCTTTAATATCTCATCCCTATTATGACTAGATAGGATGGTACCCATGCTTAGGGATTTGATCTTTGAATATAGATCTAGGCAACCCATTGGCATGACAAGACCAAGCATAGATAGGATAAGACTTGAAAATCACTATGAATTCAGGCTATGAATGGTAATTGATGTTAGATGTAAATATCAATATTTGACAAATTTGTGATATCTTGATGAATACTAGTGTAAAACTTAACATCTTAATAGGAGATTCTTGGTAAAGGATGGGTAGCCCATTTATGCATCCCTCACCCATGTGTCATTCATGGGAAATAAAACCAAGGCCCAACCCATGGGCATTATCATGAATGCCAATTTGGAGATACTGGGTTCCAATTTTTTAGTAGACTTTGAAGTTATTGAGCTTGTAGAGGCTAAGACTTACACTACATTGATGGGAAGGCCTTAGTGTTATGCCAACAAAATGGACATGCACTTTAAAGAACATTTCATGAGATTTTAAAATCAAAAAGAGAGAGTCATAATCCCCCTATAAATGGACCTAAGACCCGTGTATTTGGAAAATTTTATATTGAGGATGGAATCAACAATATTTATAACATCAAAACACAAGGATTAGAGAACCTAGATCTAGTTGTTAAGGGAGTTCTACATTGGGATGATTCCAATTTAGTCTCTAACACCACCACTATAATTTATGATCATTGGGTCCAAGATTATTATGAGGAGATTAGATGAAAGTGTGGCATCATCTGATCAAGGTCCCATCTATAAAACACACAGAAGGCCAACTATACCAATTGTCAATCCACCTCTTGTGCAAAAATTTGGTTACCATGTATGGAAACAAACTTGAAACTAGTTTTTTCCTCAGTAGGGGTTGGCTTGAAAAGTTGGCTCACTTCATAGATCCAATGACCTTGATCTCTACATATAGGATTATGAGGCATACATCTCAAAGGAGTAGGAGTGGGTAGGTATGTTGATTTACATTCTAAAAATCACTACCACATGATGGTGGTATTCTTACAAACATAGTATTACCACATGGGAAAGAATCAAAGAGGATATATGATCTTGATTTGAACAAACCAATCTCTACCAGAAGCTACCAATCTATAACGGTAGTTTGAATCCAAGTGCACATATCTAGGCATGCGAGGCTACCTAGACAAGGAGTCCCCTTGGATTACCAATACAACTTTGGGTCCATGATTTTTACTAGTCACTAAGTGACTAGGCCTATGCCTACTATATTATAAGTAAAACATAGAGAGAACGAACTAATTTAGACATATTGATGAAGTAATTTGTGTTTGCCTTCACATTCCTCTCCCCTGAGGCAAGGATGACTGAACCCCTTCAACATATTTGCCATGCCATATTTTAGGATCATGTTATAATGGAGGAATAAGTAATACATTTATATGGTGAGAAGGGGATGGGGTTGCCAATATTTTTTTAAAACTAAAGTGTGAACAATGACTTGAGTGAGGAAGATGAAGTTGTGTAGGAGACTTGAAATTGATAGTACATGAATAACAAGTAAAAAATGGTGAAAAAGGTTGAAAATGAATATGATTAGGGTGAATATAGTCATGTACATATAGTAAATACTCAAGGCAAAAAACAAGTGATCAACATACCATCTGATCACCACCAATGTTATCGGGAGCCCATGAAGACTACTAAGGTAAACATAGGCTCAAAAGACAAACCAAAGGTCACTACTATCAGAGACCATTAGTTTGACATAGAGTTTTAAAAAATAATCAAACTAATCCATGAATTTAGGACCTCTTCCCTAAGAGCTACATAGAAATGAAGGGGTTATATTCTTCCTTAGGGAAGAAGAAAATTACTCTAATTGAAAGTACATGTTCCATCAAGAAATGATCATATCAAATGAATCCTAACCTCCGAGCCAAGGTAAAAATTGAAATTGATTTTATTTTAACTACAAGTTTCTTTGAACCCATGGAGGAGTCTAAATGGGTGAGTTCCATGGTCATCAACATCAAAAAGGATGACCACATATAATTCAAGTCACCTATCATATCCTAAATGTATCATATGTCACATACCCCTTCCCCACTCCCTTCACTAAGGAAATTCTTGATAGGGTGGAAATTTGTGAGATATACATGTTCATTAATGGTTTTTAGAACTATCAATATGTATAGATTGAGGAGGAAGAAAATACTAAGACTACTTATTGACCAAATTTGGTCTACATACTAAAAATCTGCCTAGTCCAAGAATTTAGTGAAAGGAGTAGGATCCTAAGGTTAGAGTGGTCCAATGATTCAATGTGAGTAGATTTATAGATAGAATAAGTAAACCCAATGAGATAATACAAAGTGCAAACCTTTTGAAACACTTTGAGTTCACTTAAAGTGTAAGTTATCAATTTATAAGGGATAATTCTAAAGTGTTGAGAGACCCTATGGGATGTCAAGATTGCCTATAATAAGTATGGAAGTGCATAGAATTAATTTTGTTCTTCATTATGTTCATCTATATATTGTGGGTCTAGTGGTAGGAATTTTGAGTAGGTACTTTGTTGACATCACAATTTCCACGTGTGGATGAGTTAGGGAGAATTGGTCATATGGATTTTTTCACATTAGTCCAAAAAACATATGTACCAAGTTTTAGGTCATCATTTGAAGTGCATCAAAATATATGAAGACCCAAAATTGGCCTCTCAGGAGAAATCTACTAAGTTTCCATACTTAGCCATTTTAGAAGAAGCTCAAATAAAGCCAAGTGAGCAAATTGACAAGGCCATATCTCACACGTGTGGAAATTTTAAGAAAAAGTGATCATATGGGTTCGTTTAGCTTGGTTCCTAGTTAATACGTGCTGAGTTTTAGATCATCCACTAAAGCAAAGTAGAAGTTGTGCATGTTCAATGTTGGCTTCTCAATCAAATTTCACTAAGTTTCATATACTTAGCCAAATGAACTAGACCATCATCAGGACATCATGTGGGAGTGAATAGACCAGTCAATTTGAGCATTTTATATCTTCACTCAGAAGGTTCTTAGGACTAGCGAATCAAATGGGTTCATCCCTTTCAATCTCAATAACATCTCCAATAAATTTGACCCCTCCATGATTCTTGCACTTCAAGATACAAATCTTCAAAGTTGATCAAATAATGGGAGATGTTCATATAAACATCAAGTTTAGATAAAGTAAAGTAAATCCATTTGATCTTAAATTTGATGGTTGTACAAATGTTAATGATGATCATGAAAACATTATTTAATGGGAGTGAGGATGTCAATTTTAAGATTATGAAGTAGCCATTGGATTTCAAATAATGGGTCCTAGCATATCAATGGTTGGTGTTTGATCAAGAATCTAAATCTAATGGTGAGCAGAGGTGAAAGGGGTTAATGAATCTCAAGAGTAAATGCATGCATGAGAAGTGGCACAAGCATGTTAAGTTAGCATAAAATCGATGGATCATGGGCATCTATTTATAAATAGATCAATGAAACAAGGAAAAGTCAATAAGTCAACATATCTTTGGAACCAATAAGCATAAACATAGTTGGGCACAATGTAAATGATTCGAGTTGGTAATTGACAAAAAATAAATAAAATCAATCTTGGGACATTTTTGATGAAAGTTGAAGAGGTTATTTTGGAATTCAGCAAAGCAAATGATAAAGAGCCAAGCTTGAAGGTAAACTACGGTTGAATCAGGGTCACATTTTAGAGACCAAGCATTATCAATAGAGCTCCATATAGGTAAAATAGATCTTTTAGATCTAATACAAAAGGTAAAGATAGACTAGTGATTGTGAATCAAAGTTGAGTAGTTTTTAGACTTTCATTAAAAATGTGACTGTGTGAAAACTAATGGTCTAAGATTGGTTTTCACCTATATGGGACCTGTGTTCAATATAGGAGAAAGTGTAAACCATAAAGACGTGTATCACCTATCATCATGGTGACATTTTTGATAAGGAGGTTTAGATAGCCACCTAATGCAGGTGTGGCACATTTTAGTCAATTCCAAGACATGATCCTCATTAGCAGATCATTAGATGATATCATAGAGTTCCAAGAAGAGACCTAGCAGTTGGATAAGGGCAATGGACATTTAATTATTTTACATAATTTTTTCCTTGTTTATAAGATTCTAAGTCAACATATTTGAGAGTACTAATCCATCGAAAGTGATTGGGCCTTTTCCAATGCACAACTCTTTCTCTCTCTTTCTCTTTTCTATAAGTACAAGCTTCTAAGCCTTAAAATGGATCCCTTTATCCCTTTTTTTAGTGTGACTAGACTCTGTCAAATTTTGTAGCGTGACACCTTTTGATGCAATAAAGACTAAATTCCATCCTTTTTTAAGCTGAATTGATGTGTGTTTCATGAATTCATGTATCGTGGTTAAGTGAATGTATGTTCCTTGCTTATGCCTAGGTTTTTATCACCTTCAAGAAGTGCTTAATAATTCTTACACATCATTATAAGTGTGATTTATAGTTTATTATCTACCTTAAAAGTGGATATTTACCCTCTCTTGCTAATTTGATAACTGATCAATACCTTATTCTAAAATATTTTTATGAGATTGATGTTCTTTGGTCTTGAAAGTGTCTTATAGTGTGTATTGTGTGAGTTTGAGTGATCAAATCATTGGTGCATCACCCCTTTTTATTTGATTTTATAAGTTTTGTCAAAACTCTATCCCTTTTCCAAGCAAGTGTTAGTTTAGGTTTAGTGTAGGTGATAGATCCATAAGGAAACCGGCCTTCTCCAAAGGCATGATCCATTATTAGGATACCCACAGCCTAAGATCAATCCCATGTTGGACTAGATTTAAGTAGGATAATAATCCCCTCCTTAGCTATGGTGAAAATCTAGAACACCAGTAGTTTTTGCACACCTGATGGGACCTAGTTTCTTTGGTATAATTGAAGTTTGAAGATTGAGAAGAAGGAATTGTAGCAATAGGAGACATATACCATCATCAATAGTTGAATATCCTTCAAGTTGTAGAATTCATAACATCTTTTGGATAGTGCTTTCATGCCATAGGTTACAATAACATCATCAAGTAAAGGTACTCCTTTTGAACATATTGATTTGCCTTCTACTTCTTATAAAATATCAAGATTCAATAGTACAAGACCTTATCTTCCAACGCAACATTCATCCTTTGGTCATTCTATTGTTTTAGTCCAATCTATTGTCACCATAAGCCAAATCTCTTTTGCCCAAATGGTTATCAAGAATCAAGTGTTTGTCCTATTTAATAAGGGTAGTCCCCTATATTTGGCCCAATATGATGACATTCTTGTGTTTACCCTAAAAATTATCCCTTTCTTCTCTGGAGAATGGGATAAAACTATTACTATTGAGCATATCCAAGATGTTGCCAATCTATGTTTTGTTCATAATGTTACTCAAGATAATATGGCTATCAGATTGATTGCTACCTCTTTCAAGGGAAAATCATTAAAATGGTACAGGAATATTCCTTTGACCTCCATTTATACTTGGGATGAGTTAGGTGTAGCCTTAGTTAAGTAATTTGAAGAAAAGTTCGATCATCTATCTTTGGTTGAACAACTGACTACCATAAAAAGATACCCCTATAAATTCATGTTTGATTTTAATCTTAGATTTAAAAATACATAGACTAAGATCCCTTCATTGGTTAAACCATCCCTAGATTATGCATTTTTATATTATCTTAAGGCTCTTAATTTTGATATAAGTGTCATGATACAGTTTATAGGTGGTAATACCTTACCAAATGCTTATGAAATTATAATTAGAGTAGAAAATAGCTTAATATAAGCTGGTAAACTTGATCCAAGGCCTTTAATGACCATATTACCATAGTTTCAACCTGTTCTTCCTCCAAAAGTTCCTCAAATTTCATCTGTAGCCCTTATTCCATCTCCAAAAGTCCAAGTTATAGCCCCTCCTAATAAATCTAGTGAGATTGGTGATCTAGAAAACATGTTACAAGCTTTTAGAAATGAGATTGTTTCACTCGAGAGACAACAGTACCAAGGTAGACCTTATCAGTAGCAAAACTAGAATACCTATCATTATTTCAATAACTAAGACCTCCTTATCAAGGTTTCAAAGATAATAGGAAACCTTATCAAAATCAAGGAGCCATAATCCAAACTAAGCCATGTGCAGCCCTTGATCCTAATGCACCTTCAAGTTCAAAATCTAGTGTTCCAAAAAATAACTTGATGTAAGATCCAGGTTGGTGTAGACACCTAAATCTAGTGACTAATAACCTTCAATCAAGCCTTTGACCAATTTCCACTAAAATGCACAATTTGGCCTCAAAACACTAAAACACATTAAAAGCTTTGAAACTGACATATTCAAGTGCTAATTTTGGCCAAAGTATACCTAAATAGGGAAATGAATTTAATGGGCTAACTAACTTTGATCAGATCATTTTGAGTCAAAATGCCAATTTTGCACCTGGGTGCCCTAGATTGCTCTTTTCTATCAAATTTCTTGTATGAGACATGTGCCTTTATTATTTTGTGTTGAAAACATTCTAAATGGGATAATGGTTCTAACACATCTAACATTGACTTCTAATTCTAATCCAATCAAATTTTGAGCCAATAATATGACATTTTAACCGATTTAATTAATTTGTGCATAAATTGCCGAGGTTTTGCATCAAAGTTGACTAATCATGTTTAAGGATAATTAAACCAAATCAAGAGATTAAGTTAATTTTCCATGGAAATTATCAAATAAATATTTTTATCAGTTTATTGTCATTAACTACATCATCAAATGACATCATCCTATGGGGTGGTATCTACAAGCCATAAATGCCACAAATATCTAAATTAATGCCTCTCATACCTCATTAAGACCCTCCATGCCTATTTAATGCCCCTATATCTCAAATATTGATGATCCTATTTATGAATTTTAATTACTTAATTGAATTAAACCTTAGCTACACATTTCCATCTTAAAATGGATGGTTCAAGTTGATTCTAAACCATTCCAAAAATATATAAATGGGAGACCTTGTCTATTTATTTTTAAGCTCTTTTATGCCAAACTTATAATACCCAAATGCATTCAAAATCATTACATCTTAGTGTTATAATGACCAAATGTTTAGCCAAACCAAGCCAAAGCCAAATATGGTGCCAAAGAGAGATGAAAGTAGCCACACTTCACTGATGAAGACTTCATGAGCACAAACCAAGCAAGCCATTACAACAAGCATTTTAGAGCATCCAAGGAAGGTGGAGGAAGGTCTTTCTTTCATGTTTTAGTTGTGTTTTCCATTTAAAAAAAAACTAAGCTCCTCCTTTGAGATAGGCTTAAGGTGTTAGTTTAGTGTGTTTTTGATTGATTTGTTTTATTCACTAACATAATACTAATCCTCTTTATTGAAATCCTATGTTCACAAATGGCATGCCCAGTGGGACCTAGCCTCAAAAAATTTGGTCAAATTACACCTACAATCAACATATTAACCATTGTCATGCAGGATCTTGGAGTGTGGAGGCAAACAAGAAAAAATTTGAGAAAAAATCTATTTTTTCTAAGCCACAGTTTTGTTCTTGGGAATGTACAACCCAACTCGACTGTCAACCCAAATCGCTTGTCAACCCAACTCAACTATCAACCCAACTCACCTATCAACCCAACTTGACTGTCAACCCAATTTGACTGTCAACCTGAGAGTTTATTTTTTAAAAGTCCTTGTCTCATCCTCTAAAGTGCTTCAAAGCAGGTAGTCCTAATCTTATTTTTGCAAGTTGAAAGGATGGTTTGGAAGTTAATTTGGGTGTTTTAACTAATCATACACATCAATTTGGAGTTTTAAAAAGAATTTGGTATAAATTATGCACACTTCAAATTTTGTGCCTAAAATGAATCTTTAGCATGCTAAGTCTTGAACACTTCAAACTTTGAGTTTAAAATGAATGTAGGTGCTTATTATTTTATTTAGTATTTTTTAATTTAATATTTTACATGTTTTTACAACTTAAGACCAAGGGGTCAAAAGAGCATCACCAAAATTTTGTTTTAGTGCTTAAAATTGGACTCATTTGTCAAGTTTGTATTCAATAGATGATGAATTAATTGATTGGCAAAAATAAGGTTTGTGTGTGTATGATCTTCCATCCATCCCTTTTAGGGAAATTTTGGAATCAAAAGTGTCATCCTTATTACAAACATGACTAGTCTAAGGTATAGAAAGAATGTCATCTAAAAAACTTCCCAAAAACTCACAATAGTTTGGGTGATCTTGAAATGACACTAAATTATTTCTATTAGTCATTTATTTTATTGCATCTTGGCTTGTGAGGGGGACTTAATTACCTCATGAAAGTTCTATAGGGAAGCTTTGACCCAAGGTTTCATCTCCTGGAACTGATTTCAACCACTCTCAATAGAATTAGAGGTTTGAGTGATTAAACCACTTTCTCATGTTGGAGTTGCACATAAGATGTATCTGTACTTTTGACATCACACTACACTGATCAAGTGATGGATGCAGTGGTTGCAAAAAAGACAAGACTTTTTTACAACAAGCCAAGTGCTGTAAACACCCAATTAAAGTGTTGCTTCTCTTGTTTGCTAATGTGAAAGTTGGAAAACATGGGATCCATCTAGAAATGATTAAAAAGCAATTAGTTTTATTTAACCCCACTTTCCCATACCTTAATAGGAATTTGGATGATTTACTTGTATTTTGTCATTTTCTTACTTGGTGTTTTGAGATTGAAATTAATATGTTTGTTTGTAAGCCATGTTAAAACCAATTTATTTATACGTCAGTCTTTTGTATAAAGAGGTGTTATGCTATTCATTTTACACCACAATTGTGCCTTAACATTTTTTCTAAACATGTTTGTGTGTGTGTTACTTGTTTGAGGGGGGTAGAATTATGCTGCCCAAAACATGTCAAACCATTTTGCCTTTGAGTCTTTAAAACATAACATTGGTCACTTCATTCATGCATGCTTACACTATTAGGTTGCTCAATTTATTTCAAAAACTTATTTAACATTGCACCAAAAACCATTTGTTTTAAACCATGTCACATCAACCATTTGGACCTTGTTTATGCTCCATCATGTTATCCAATCTTGTCTAGCTTGTTTGGTCAAATCCTAGTTTTTAATGTTGAGTTTTCAATTAATCTTGTCAAAGTTTGGATTCAAACATTGATTGATTTTTGTTTAGGCCTCAATTCATGGGGATAAAACATAGATCTTTCTCTTTTGGGTTGCATAACTTTGGTTAATTGATTACCCAAATTTAAGGACTATTGATTATTTATTTGTTTAATGCCTATCTTGATCATTGTTTGTGCTTTTATTTGAGAGAAAACAATCTTTCTCCAAAATCCTTTTGTCTTGTGCCTTATACCAATTGATCATGTTTATGTTTGATTCTGTGTGCTAGGTCTATGTCAAAATTATTTCCAAACTTGTTAGATTAAATTAAATTCACATCAATCCTTTGTTTCAAGTCTAGCTTTTGATATTGTTTAGCCAAAAGTCTTAGCATAGCCTATTTGAGCCTAGCTTTTGACTCCACATTTGGACAAAATACCTAGCAACTCTTTTCCCTATCCTAGTTTAGACCTTGTTTGGAACACTTTAACGTAAAATTTTGACATGCCAATTTTTATTTAGACGCTTGACCTTTTATGTGTATGAAATTTGATATTAAACATTTTATGTTAGACTATTTTATGCCAAATATTTAGCCCAAACTATTTTGGAGATACAACTCCAATTTTGACCAAGTTAAACTAAGTTTGAACTATTTGTCCTTTGGACATAGTTTTTTAGAGTTTACAAAACTCTAAGCCTTTTTATTTTAGAGATTTCATCATTTATGTGGATATGTATAGATACACTTATGGTGGATTCATGTACAATTCAACTTATGATAGAATGGCTACACAAAATCCCACTAGAATCCCTAAAGAGAGATTTTATAAGGAGTTTTATTATTATCCCTATAATACTCCATATGGGGAACATATTCAAAATCCATAAAATCCAAATCAAATTACCAATTAGGATGATATAATTTATGAGGACTTTGAAGACCCAAGTATAGATAATGTTGTTTGGGATAAGGATCCATACCCTCTTTACAATAATCAGTACATAGAACATATTCAAGAACTGACTTATGATCTAACTCAAGATTGCGATGATATGGTTTATGAGGCAAACTTAGATGATTTGGATTATATAAGAAATAAAGCTCCATAATGCCCCTTCATCATTACAGGACCTCATCCTTTGGCTTATGTGAGTAACCAATCTTTGCATCACCCTATCGTTACCATTTTAGGACTTTGTCTTTTGGCTCATGTGAGCAATCATGCTCTCTAATGCCTTACCATTATCTGACCATAGGCCATTCCTCATTTGGTACTAATCCAATAAAAAACTCAACCCATATAATCATTCAAAGACCAAGATATGTTCAAAATTGGTATTTTCCAACTCATTAGAAACCAAGGCCTAGAAAACCAACCAATCCGAGATGTTTTTATTGAACCAATCACTTGTGATAAGTCAACCTATGATGAATTTCCTATTGATCCTATACTAGTTGTTGAGGAGTCTCACTTTAACAAGCTAGTTTTTGTTGAGTCACTTATTAATGATTATAAATACCTTTGGGAAAATCATTACCTTGACCATATGCCTATTTTTCAAGAGCCTCCTATTGCCAAGCTAGTCTCTGAGGAGTTATCTCTTGACCTTTTTCCCATCTTAGAGGAGTCCCACTTTGAAAAACCAATTTTTGTGGAGCCCATTATGCCATCACATGTTATTACTTGTCAATACCAAACATTCAATAAGACATCAATGTAACAAAGTACCTATCAGATGAAGAATTTTAATTAGAGTTAGGTTTTATTCTTGAACTGACATCAGATTTAGCATCAAAATCAGAATCAACATTAGCCTTAACATCAAATTCAGAGTCCATTGAGTCATAATTAGATTCAAAAATAGAATACATTCATGATTATTATAATATTGGTTATGCATGCCTCACATATCAGTTTGAATACATTTGTGATCCTTCTATGATTTTTAAGGATGATTACTTCAACATTGACACAAGTTATCCTAGTATCTTTTATAAAGATTATGCAACCACCCCCCATTCCATTACCATCAACCAATCTAATCATTTCATTGACATTCCATATCTCACAAGTGTTGATTGGGACCAACAAAATCACACTTTGTTAAATTGCATCCATGGAAACATAACAATTGAAGAAAAGCAAGGAGGCCAAGACTACATTTATGTAGTAGAAGAACAATCTTATAGTGAAATATTTTTGGAGGTGCTAGGGGAAATCAAAGTTCAAATTTATCATCTTCTGGTGAATTTTTTTTGGAAGCACTAGAAGACAATCAAAGTTAAAAGTCAACATTCCTTAGTGAAACCTTTTTGGAGGCACTACAGGATAATCAAGACAACTTCATTAGTGAAAACCTCATCAAGGTACTAATAGCTAATCATAAAATTCTTTCACTGCTTGATGAAGATAAAATCAAAGATAACATCAAAATAGCTTCCTATATACAACCTAATTAGATGGTAGCTACTCTCAAAATCAAATAATAAAAAAATTAGGTGGTCTTATCGAGAGAAGTATTTGACCTTGCCACAACTAAAGTTATGTTGAATCCAACATCAAAAACATTACATGTGACTAAAAGTCCCAATATTCATTTGTTTCCCTTTCATCACACATTCCATTATCATCTACCATTCTATTTACCAAACAAACCTGTCAACCAAAATTTATCCCTATTTACCATACATGACCACACTTTCCTTTATAGAGGCTATAAAGGTAACTTGTCTCGACATTTAAAAGAATCAAAATCAATAACCAATGAAGATCACAACAAAAATTTTAGCATCCAAATCTACAGCTAGTTCTTAATAGAGCAACTATTCAGATGAGGTATGGGATAAAAATTAACATGATTGATTATTCTATTTGTATTACTTACTGATTAGGATGTGCATCTCTACTTCAGTAGGAATAATAGAATCATGTGCCATTTTACCATTGTCACATATTCTTGCCAATCACCCCATCACTTGGGTTTAACCCTTTTACCATTTAATCCAATCTATCAAAACCCATCATTATCCTAAAGCACTAGCATTCCAACCTATCATTCCATTCCTATCTAGACCAAAGCATATTTTTAGTCATCCTATCCAATCCTATTTTGATCTTGGTTACTTTGGTTCTTCCTGCACCTTTTATGAGGGGATTCTAATCAAGTTTCAACAATCAATCCAATCTGTGTTTATAATGATAGTCTATGAAAGTAGTGTGATAATTGATCTGAAAAGATATCTTTCATCATCCATCCTATATAGAGTTTATTTATGTGAGCCTGATTATAACTGCCTATGGGCAAATCAATGTCTCACTAGTCTTGCTACTAATTATAACTACCTATGGGCAAATTAGTATCATTTATCTATGATGTTGTATCTTATTTATAATCACCTATGGGAAAACTAGGGGAAACATTTATTTATCATGCATTGTTGCATCACTTTGCCATTGTTGTTTTCATTTGATTGGCTATTTGCCAAATTTGAGAACTTATTGAGACCTAGTTGGATTTTCTCCACCTTTTGTGTAGATAGAATTACTGTGACTTGAGATCATTTTGGGACTAAGTAGGTCATGCTTAATTCATGTTGAGGTCACCCAAGTCCTCCTTTCCATGCACTCTCACCATTTTATGAGCAACTTAAGCCATGTTCTCACCGTTTTGTGAGCTTGAACCATTTAGTATCTTTTAATTCTCCATCAAGTTGAGATACTCAAAAAAATTGAAGAACATTCATCATGTCTAAGCTTAGTTAGTTATCCTTGATCCGCCTTACTAGGGCATGCTCATTATTAGGATGCTTTCTTTTAGTTTTGTTTTCAAGTTTTTTGTTTGTTTGTTTTCTTGCCTATTTGTTTGCTTTCAACACTATTACCTCGACTCAGTCTATAAGTATGCATTAGGTGATTCCTTATGCACATTATTCTTGAGTCCATCGATATTCATACATCAACATTATCATCATGGTTTTTATCATTTATACATTAATTTTAATTATTCCTTGGATAAGGAGTTAGTCCTTATGCATATTTCAAGATAATCTTCATGATGTTCTATCATGATGCATACCATCATGTGCCACAACAAAAATTAGATTAAAGAAGGTCTACAAGAAACATAGCCACATAATTTTATCCTTGTCACCTTGGCAAATCCTCCCACCCTTGATTAAATCAACCCACTGACCATTCTAGTTGTATTATTACTAATAAAGATGAGCATCTCCTCATTGGTAGGTATAACTAAATCATTTCTATTGATCAATATTATTCTTCTATTCATCTCTTTCATCAATTTATGTTTGATCATATTTAATATGTATTCTAGGTTATATCCTTGAGTTATGCTTACTAATCAGCCCTAACTGGGGCACAATCATATTTAGCCAATCTAGGTCCTCTTAATGATTATAACCACCTATGGACAAATTATTATTTTGACTTTTGTTATTGATTATAACCACCTTTGGGCAAATTAGTAATCCTTTTTAAATCAATGCATGCAAGCATTTTCTCATTTGGATTAATCTCAACCATGGGTTAATTCCACCTTTATGCTTGCTTCTTTTTGAGGGACCATCCATCAACAAATGTAATGGCCACTCCCTCGAGAGGGCATCATCATAGGCTTCCCAAACACTCTTTGGAGCTTTTTCTTCAACCATCATCTTATTTTTGGCATATAGGCCATATCTCATTATTTGAGAAGACATTGATTTACATATGGTTTGCAACATATTCTTAAATAGGGGCAAACTATATACACCTAAATATAGCCATCAATAACCTTCAATCAGGCTTTTGACCAATTTCTACCAAAATACATAATTTGGCCTAAAAACACTAAAACACATTAAAAGCTTTGAAACTGACATATTCAAGTGCTGATTTTGGCTAAAGTATACCTAAATAGGGTAATGCATTTTATGGGTTAGCTAACTTTGATTAGATCATTTTGAGTCAAAATGCCAATATTGCACCTGGCTACTTTGGATTGCTCTTTTCTATCAAATCTCTTATATGAGACATGTGCCTTTGTTATTTTGCATTGACAACATCCTAAATGGTATAATGATTCCAATGCATCTAACATCAACTTATAATTTTAATCCAATCAAATTTTGAGCTAATAATATGACATTGATCAATTTGATTAATTTGTGCATAAATTGCCAAGGTTTTGCATCAAAGTTGACTAATCATGTTTAAGGCTAATTAAACCAAATCAAGAGCTTAAGTTAATATTACATGGAACTTGTTGAATAAATATTTTTTATAAATTGATTGTCATTAACTACATCATGAAATGACATCATCCTATGGAGTGGCATCCACAAGCCATAAATGCCACAAATATATGAATTAATGCTTCATATGCCTCATTAAGACCCTCCATGCATAGTTAATGCCCCTCTATCCCAAATATTGATGAGCTTATTTATGAATTTTAATTATTTAATTAAATTAATCCTTAGCCACACATCTCCATCTTGATATGGATGGTTCAATTTGATTCTAAACCATTCCAAAAATCTATAAATAGGAGGCCTTGGCCAAACTTATAATGCCCAAATACATTCAAAATCATTGCATCTTAGTGTTATAATTCCCAAATGTTGAGTCAAACCAAGCCAAGCCAAAGCCAAACATGGTGCCAAAGAGAGATGAAAGTAGTGACACTTCATTGATGAAGGTTTCATGAGAAAAAACCGAGCAAGCCACTACAACAAGCATTTTAAAGCATCCAAGGAAGGTGAAGGAAGGTCTTTCTTTCATGTTTTAGTTGTGTTTTCCATTTTTATTTTGTTAACTAAGCTCCTCCTTTGAGATAGGCTTAGGGTGTTAGTTTAGTGTGTTTTTGATTTATTTTTTTAATTCACTAACACATTAATAATCTCCCCCTATTGCAATCCTATGTTAATAGTTGGTAGCCTTCCAATCCAAATGACATTCAAAATCAAGATTTAGTATCACAAGAGATTACCTTGCCAAAATGACACAATAAGAGTTCTCTCTTCAAGGTGGTAAATATTAAGACATGAATATGATAGTCCAAGGAGAATCTCAACAAGTTCAAGGGCATCCTGATGGTATCAATGTTAATTAGAAATTGGATGATCACATTGCATTCAACCAAGTTGGTAAAATTAGTAACATAAATGGTCAAGTGGTAGCTTTGACTAGAGCTAAACGAAGAGCAATTGAGGAAACTCAAGATGTGAGCAATAATTCTAGTCTTCCTAAAGTTATTTCAAAGAATGTCAAAGATCAATTTATTGTTTTTGTGTCACAGAAGATTGAAAATATAGAGATAATAAAGGTTCCCCAAATGCCCCTAACTAGAGAACAACTAGTGGATCAAAAATTATAGCCAAAGGTTAGTGGAACATATTTTAGCATTATAGATTAGATGAAGAAATTAAATGTTAGTATTATCATGTGGGATTCCCTTTCCATTCCAAGGCAAGATGACATGCTTATTCAAGAGCTTTCAGATCTTAAGGTATCTAAAGAACTAGCTGAGAAATAAGGAGTTGTCTTAGCCATTTCAGACTAAAAAATCAAGCAACCTAATAAATAGATACATAACATGAAAAAGGTGGAAAAAACTAATGTCAAATCAAACAAAACCCCTCCCTTTTATCTATATTTGATATTAGGTGACTGCTTAATCCATAATTGTATGGTAGATAATAGAGCTAGTAACACTATCATGCCTAAAAAAATTGCATATAAGCTTGGTTTTGTCTATGATCTAAATACCAAAGGAATATTTCAATTAGATGGATCACTAAAAAAAAATAGGTATAATTAAAGGCATAAAATTGACATTACATGCTTGACCCATTGTTGTTATTAAACAAGATGTAGTTATAGTGGACTTGCCTCCCTATTTTGTCATGTGTTTGTCAAGAGATTTTGTTTCAAAGATTGGAGGATATTTGTTAGCTAATTGGACCTATTTAATGTTTAGAACCAGGTATAGTACTAAGGTGATAATACATTTTAAACCTATTTCAATATTTCATTTGGAGCCATATATGCCAAGTATGGTGAACACTAATTATGTTATCTCAGACAAGGTACCAAAAAATAGTGAGGTGGAATAAGAATCACCTCTAGATGGAGTCCCATATCTTTTCCTTGATGAATGTGACTCTTATCTGCATGGACATGATCCATAAAAGTTAATAGAAGAAGGACTTGGTGTTTATTATCTTAATGAAAATAATTCACCAATTACAACATTGATGAAGGATGATCAACCTAGTGATGCACTGTGGCAACTATATTTTGATAGATCCAGGAACAAATATGGCACTAGAGATGGAATAATGTTAATTTATCCAGCCAATCAAATATATTTCTCTTCTCTCAAGTTTTATTTTAGTTGTTCTAATAATATTACTAAATATGAAGCACTAGTGCATGGTTTGCAATGGGTAAGAAAGATGAAGGTCAATTCTTTACAAGTCTTTAGAGATAGTGAACATGTAGTTCACCAAGTAAAGGGAATTAATATATACAAGAAAACACTACTTATGTCCTATAATCATAGAGTATGGGACCTAGTTGAATACTTTCAAGCCTTCAATATTGAAGCCATATCATGAAATTAGAATAAATATGTAGATAGGTTGGCTGCTATTGGGTCACAATTCAGTATCCTAGATGACATAAAAAGGGAAAAGGTTCAATCACACATCAAGGTAGTTGTGAGACCTTATATTCCATATAACCACGACAATTAAAAAGTATTTGAATATGATAGTCAAATATGAGATTATTATAAGAGGAAGTTGAATTCTCCTCAAGAAACCAAGATAAACATTTACAATAGTATGATGACCAGATTGTGCAATTGAAGACAAACAAGTTACCTAAAGGGTTGTTCACTCTTAAAAACATATTCAATAGAGATGATGCATTAAAAAAATAAATTTTTTCTTTGAAAACTAAGGAATAACACTATAAAAATGTAGAGATTACAATTGGTAAGAGTTTAAAGCTAGGCAAAGTTTGCACATCTTCAGAGAAATAAAATTTTATTGAGTTATGTTCAACTTTTGCAGATGTCTTTACATGGAAGTACAATGAACTTAAAGGATTTGATCCAAGTATAGCTCAAAATTCCATTGAGTTAGAGGATGAGACTAGGCCAACTAGAAAAATACAAAGGCCAATTAACCTAAATCTTGAACCTTTGATGAGAGTTGAGCTACATAAGCTCATTGAGTCAGCTATAATATTTCCAATTAAGTACTCAACTTGGGTGGCAAACCTTGTTCCAATATGGAATAAAATAGTGAAATAAGGCTGTGTTGACTTTTATGACTTGAACAAGTCCTCTCTTAAAGACCACTACCCATTACCATCAATGTAATAGATTTTACAACTAGTTACATGTTTATAAATGTTCTCTTTATTGGTTGGTTATAGTGGATATAACCAGATTTTGGTCAAAGAAGAAAACCAGTTCAAAACAACCTTTACCACAAAGTGGGGGACATTTGTATGTAGTAAGATGCCTTTTGGTTTATTTAATGATAAAATCACTTTTTAGAAGGCTATGGACATGAAATTTTAGGGTCTTCTCAACAAATTTATTCTTGTTTATCTAGATGACATAACAATATTCTCTCATAGCATATATGAACATATGATTCACCTTAGATAAGTGTTTGAAAGGTGTAAGGAATTTGGAGTATCTTTGAATTTAAAAAATTGTGTTTTCTTTATGTATGAGGTAGGCTTCTTAGACATATCATTTCAAAAAATGGTACAAGCATAGATCCTAATAGGATAGATTCAATTCTTGCACTTTCATTACCTAATCACAAGAAAGCTTTGCAAAGATTTCTAGGCACTATTAATTTCATAAGGAGATAAATCTTAAAATTTGCTACTTTAGCTAGGCCACTCAAAGCTATGCTAAAGAAGGGCCAGAGTTTCAATTGGTCCAGAGGAGCGAGAAGCTTTGAAAAGATCAAGAAAACTATAAAATTGCTCCTACACTCTTGAACCCTAACTTTACAAAGAATTTATTCTTATACAACTATGCCAACATTAACACAATTTTGGGTATTCTCATGAAATAGAATTAAAAAAATTTAGAGCAACAAATATCCTTATTCAATCAGGGCTTAGAAGAATATGAAACAAGGTATTCTTTTGTTGACAAGCATGTTCTTTCAGTTATAAGGTCTCTTAAAAAAGTTTAGGTACTTACTATCCAACAATAAGATACATTTGATGGTGGCACATCCAAGTGCCAAAGATTTTCTTCTAAACAAAGATATAAATGACAAGAGATCTAGTTAAATAACCAAGGTCATGGAATATGACATTGAGATCAAAGTCAAAAAGTTGGTTAGAGGCAAAGGACTTTTTGAACATCTAGCCCAAGATTTGCAGGAGTCTAATGAACTAGTTATGGTGTCAAATGATCAAGAAGTTACAAGTAACTAGATCTCATCTTCTAGCTACTTCCAAAATATTGTAAATCATCTACAGGTTGGTTTTTATCCTTCTCATTTGACCCCTTCAAAGAGGATATATTTTAGATTATAATAAATTACTTTTATTCTTATTGATAATGTGTTGTTTAAATGGGATATCAATGGCATATTGTTGAGATGTATAGAACCAGGCCAAACACAAAGGTTACTTGAGCAGTTCCATGATGGACATGGTGGAGGACATTGCTCAACAAGGATTATAGCCCATAAGATCATGAGAGGTGGGTATTACTAGCTAACTTTATTTGGTGATTATCATACATGGGTTAGGAAATGCAGACAATGTGCCATATTTGTTGGAAAGGTGAAGCTTGAAACATTACCTCTCCAACCAATTTCAGTAAATCAACCCTTTGTCTAATGGGGATTAGGGTTTATTGGTCTCATCAACCTCCCATATATCTCAAGACATAAGTGGATCCTAATTGCCACATATTATTTTACCAGATGGGCAAAAGTAGTAGCATTAAAAGAAGCCATGTTTTGGACTTATATGAAGGTTTGCTTACCAGATTTTGAGTCCCTTCAACTATAATTTTTAATAATTCTATGGGTTTTTTAGGATCTAAGATCAGCCAGTGGGTAGTTCAACATAGTGTTTTACTCAGTGCCTCATCAAATTATTATCCACAAGGTAATGGCCTTACTGAGTCTACCAACAAAAATTTATTGAAGATCATCAGGAGGACTTTAGAAGATAATTAGAGATCATAGTGTCTCAAATTGAAGTCATCTCTATGGACTGACAAGATCACCTATAAAATGTCAATTGCCAATTCTTCATAAAATATAGTATAGGGTAAGGAAGCAAGCATGCTTATTTCTCTTGAAATCCCTGTTTTGGAATTAATGCATCAAATTGAAATTTTGGAGAATGAGATAATGTAAATAAGATATACCAAGATCATGGAGCTAGAGGAGATAAGGCCTTAGTCCATTTTGGCAATAGAGGCCCATCATGTAATGATAAAGAGATATTTTGACAAAGGAACTTCTTCAAGAAGTTTTAAAGAAGGAGATTTGGTCCTCAAGTGGGATAAGGATAGGTATAAGATAGGAAATCACACAAAATTTGATTCTCTTTGAAGTGGTCCATATACAGTCTCTAGTTACAAATCTCACAATGCTTTCTAGCTCACACAAATGAATGGTGAAGGGCTTCCTATCCTATTCAATTGCATACATATCAACCACTACTATTAAGGAAGCTAAGTTACCAATACATAGTTAGTTATTTTTTGATTTTCTCTAAGTGTTTTTCTAACACATGAATTTCTTTTCTATTTTGTCCCAAATAAGTGCTTCTGTTTGCATAGTTGTTTAGTAGTTTAGCTGCCTTTACTTTTTAGGTTAGTTTCCCTACTTTAGTTTGTTTTTTCCCTAATTGTTGGAATTTTTATATCTTTTAAAGTCAAAATATTGTCTTGCATCATGTAAATGGTCCATGTTTTATCTATTATGAGTCAAAGGTCATGTACATTGTCTAAGTACGAGCATAGTAGGCATGATACCCAACCAAGTCACCAAAGATGTTGACCAAATTTAATCTACATACCAAAAATTTACCTAGTCCAAGAATTCAATGGAAGGAATAGGATCTCAAGGTTAGAGTGGTCAAATGATTTAGTGTGAACAAATTTTTGGATAGAATAAGTGGACCCAATGAGATCATGTAGAGTGTAAAGCTTTTGAAACACTTTGAGTTCACTTAAAGTGTAAGTTGTCAATTTATAAGGGACAATTCTAAAGTGTTATAGAGACCTTATGGGATGTCAAGAATGTTTGAAATAAGTATGGAAGTGTATATCATTCATCTGGTTCTTCATTGTGTTCATCTAGATATTGTGGGTCTAGTGGCATGAATTTTGAGTAGGCACTTTAATGATGTCACAATTGCCACATGTGGATGAGTTACAAAGAATTGGTCATATGGGTCTATTTACATTAGTCTAAAGAACACATGTGCCAAGTTTTAGGTCATCTGTCAAAGTGCATCAAAAGATATGAAGACCCAAAGTTGGATTTTCAGGCAAAACCCACTAAGTTTCCATACTTAGCCATTTTTGAAGAAGCTAAAATAAAGCCAAGTGAGCATCTTGACAAGGCCATATCTTACACATGTGATAGCCTATAAAAAAAATAATCATATGGGTTTATCTATCTTGGTCCCTAGCTGCTATGCACAAATTTTAAGATCATTCACCAAAACATAATATAGGTTATGCATGTTCAAATTTGGCTCTTCAGTCAGATTTCACTAAGTTTCCCATACTTAGCCAATGAACTAGACCATCATCAGGATGTCATGTGGGAGTGAATAGACCAGCCAACTTGAGAATTTTATATCTTCACTCAAAAGGCTCCTAAGATTAATGGATAAAATGGGTTCATCCCTTTCAGTCTCAAGAACAATTCTAACAAATTTGATCCATCCATGATTCCCATGCTTCAAGATACAAATCTTCAAAGTTGATCAAATAATGTGAGATGTTCGTGTAAATGTCAAGTTTTAGATAGAGCAAAGGAAATCCATTTGAGATTAAATTTGATGGTCACACGAAAATCAATGATGGTCATGTGAACATCATTTGATGGGAGCGAGGATGTCAATTTTAAGATCATGAAGTAACTGTTGGATATCAAATAGTGGGTCCCAGTAGATCAATAGTTGGCATTTGATTGAGCATATAAATCTAACAGTGAGAGTAGAAAAGGGTTAGTAAATATCAAGAGCAAATATGTGCATGATAAGTGGTACAAGCATGTTCAGTTGGTAGAAGATCGATGACTTGCAGGCATCCATGCATAGATAGATCAATAAAGTGAGGCAAAGTTAATAAGTCAGTGTATATATGAAACCAATAAGCATAAGGATAATTGAGCATAATGTAAATGATCCAAATTAGCAATTGATAACAAATAAATAAAAGCAAGCTCAAGGTTTTTTTGATAAAAGTCAAAGAGGTTATTTTGGACCCAGGGAAAGCAAATGACAAATAGTCTATCCTGAAGGCAAACTAGGGTTGAATCAAGGTTGCATTTCAGAGATCAAGAATCACCAATAGAGATCCATATAAGTAAAAAAGATCTTTTGGATATAATATAGAAGTTAAAGATAGACCAGTGATTGTGAAGCAAAGTTGAGCAGTTTATATACTTTCATAGATATTGTGATTTTGTGAAAACCAATGGTCTAAGATTAGTTTTCACTTATAGTGGACTTGTGTTTGATATAGGAGCAAATTCAAACCATAAAGATGTGTCTAACTTATCATCATGGTGAAATTTTTGATAAGTAGGTTTAGATGGCCACCTAATGTAGGTGTGGCATATTTCAATCAATTCCAAGACATGATCCTCATCATTATATCATTAGATGATATCATGCATTTCCAAGAAGAGACCTAGCGGTTGGATAAGGGAAATAGACATTTAATTCTTTTACAAAATTTTTTCCTTGTTGATAATATCCTAAGTCAACATCCTCGAGAGTGTTAATCCATCAAAAGTGGTTGGGCCTTTTCCAATGGATAACTCTCTCTCTCTCTCTCTCTCTCTCTCTCTCTCTCTCTCTCTCTCTCTCTCTCTCTCGCTCTCTCTTTCTCTTTTTAATAAGTATAGGATTTTAAGCCTTAAAAATGGATCCCTCTATCCCTCTTTTTGGTATGACTAGACTCTACTAAAATTTATACTATGACACCTTTTGATGCAATAAAGACTAAATTCCATCCTTTTATAAGCTAGATTGAAGTGTGTTTCATGAATTCATCTACTGTAGTTAAGTGAATTTATGTTCCTTGCTTATTTATAAGTTTTTATCACCTTTAGGAAGTGATAAATAATTCTTATCGGTCATTATAAGTGTAATTTATAATTTATTATCTACCTTAAAAGTAGATATTTACCTTGTCTTGCTAATTTGATAACTGATCAATGCCTTACTCTATAATATTTTTGTTATATTGATGTTTTTTGGTCTTGAAAGTGTCTCATAGTGTGTATTTTGTGAGTTTAAGTGATCAAATTATTGGTGCATCACCCCTTTTTACACACTTTTATAAGTTTTTTCAAAAATCTCTCCCTTTTCCAAGCAAGTGATAGTTTAGGTTTAGTGAAGGTGATAGATCCATAAGGAATCCAGCCTTCTTCAAAGGTCTAATCCATTATTAGGATACCCACAACCTTAGATCAGTCCCATGTTGGACTAGATTTGAGTAGGAAGATCTGAACAATCCCCTCCTCAGTTAGGGTGCAAATCTAGAACACCAACACTACCTTTGCCACATAATGAGGATCCTTTGATTATAATGTCATACATATTGGCCTAAAAATGCCCCTTTAGTATTTTCATGGATATTGATATCCACCTTCAATGACTTTGTCCACCAGTTCCTCCAAGTCTATCTAGATGACATGACACTCTATAGGCTTGTAAAAGATCATCATGACAAACTGAGGCTCATGTTTAAGCATTGTAATTAGTTAAAAATTTATCTTAACTTGAATAAATGTGTGTTTTCCACACCCTTTATCACCTTTATTGGACACATCATCAACAAGTAAGGAATTTTGATAGACCTTGCAAAGGTGGAAATTCTTCTCCAATTTGAGGCATTCACTAACCAATGAGAGGAGCGCACATTTATCAGACAAATAAGGTATTATTATAAGTCCATTTGACACTATTCCAAGATAGACTCATGTTTGGAGGAACTATTGTGAAAAAACCAACCATTCATATGGGGTAGCACACTAGAGGAGTCAGTCAACACTTTGAAGGGGAAGTTGGCTAGCACCCCGATTATGTAATTCCTAGACTAGATCAGATCATTTAATTTTCATGTTGATTCCTTTGGTATAGCCATAAATGCAATCTTGGCCTAGCCTAGGGAAAATAAGATTAACCATCTGATTTACTTTTCAAGTTAGAAGTTCACCCCTATAGAGCAAAATTATACCACAACTGAGCATGAAGCTTTGGCCATGATCTATGCCCTTTATAAATTTTAGCATTACCTCATAGACATTCCTTTTATATTTTACACTGACCATAAAGCCCTGAAATACCTTGTTAACAAACCAATTCTAAATGATCATATCTCTTACTCGGTAGTCTTATTCTAACAATTTTAATTTATAGTGGTTGTCAATCCAGGCAAGTAAACCTTGGGCCCCTACCATATGTCCTACCTCACCATTAGGGAATATTTGTTGTCAATCAAGAATGATATGCCTAATGCCCAAATTTATAAGGTCTAGCATGTTCTATAAAATCTCACCAAGATTTTAGCCTTCCTCACCTTAGATGTTGCCCTATAAAATTTGTCTAGCAAGGATAAAAAGTAACTAGCCCTCCACACAACCTCATACCAACTCATTGGTGGTAAACTCTATAAAAAAAGGCCATGATGAGGTATTAAAACATGGTGTTCTCTAACATGAGCAAATTATTATTTTAAAGAGGCATATAAAGGAGTTGATGGAGTCCATTTTGATGGAAAAACAACTGCACGTAAAATTCTCCTCTCAGGACTTTGATGGCTAACCATATTCCATGATTCAAAGGAATATGCTCAAAAGTGTGATGTATGTTAGAGAATTAGAAATCCAAACCACCAAGATGAAATATTTTTGATCTTGATCCTCACCTAGATATCAGGGCATTAATTTTTTGGGTTTAATTGCACCCACCGCACACAAGACTAGTGCATAATACATTATTGCAAATATTTATTATTTCAGTCCTTAGGATGAAGTTATGCCCATTAAGAAATTCACCTGGGTGACCATCACCCAATTCCTATGGGAGAATATTATCAAAATATATGGATACCCCCCAAGTTTTATTAGTGATAGAGGCACCCATTTTATTAATGAAATGGTGCAGATCCTCTTATCTAAATTAATCATTATCCATCATAAAACTACACTTTATCATCCTCAGGATAATGAAACTATAAAAGCCTTCAATGAAATTTTGGGTCACTATCTCACTAAAATTTGTAATGTAGGGTGCATAGATTGGAATGACTAAGTAACAACTATATTATGGGCATACCAAACCAATTATAAGCATCTAAATAAGTCCACCCCATTTTAGTTGGTATTCAAGATGGAGGCTATGCTCCCCATATAATTATTGGTTCCTTCCCTTCACATATCCCAAGTTGAATAATTAGATAATGTCGAGTCTCTCATTACACATCTTGAATAGATACTATAGCTAGATACATGACACACCTTTACCTAATTGAATCAGACTAATAAAAGAGCCAGATAAAAACATGACACAATTGACACATCAAGGGTAAGATACTGAATGAAGTTATCCCTATTATTCTCTATGAATATAGATATCTCAAGCACCTAGGTAAACTCAAAATTCATCATCTATGACCCTACATCATTCATAACATTCTAGACATTGGTGTGTGTAAGTTTCACACTTTAAATGGATAAATGCTCCTAGGGCATTTCAATGGTAATAGTATTAAGCAATACCACACCAAGTACCTATATGTATCAATATAATAAGGTATATTCCATTTCATGTGTTTCCATTCTCTTATTTTTATTATCTTAGCTCAAGTTAGTTTTTGGCATCCTAATTGATGAAGAGCTATAATCACTTTTCTTCGACACTCTGCCTTTTTACTCTATTTCCTCATTCATCCATAGTCCTTTAGGACAACATGAAACAATGGTTATATAATTCATAACAATGGTTCTTGGTTCATGACACATTATATGTGATTCTCATAATTTATTTAGACCTCTCATCTCACTCATCAACTCTACTAATTCTTTCCAGGTTTTAATTTATCTCTTTTCCTACTAATCACTGCCCTTGTAGCCCTATCTATGGAATTATTTGATTTATATGGAAAAATTAAAATTAATTTTAATAAAAAAATTATATTTATGATTATAATATATTTAAATCTACCTATTTACAAATTTTTAATATCCAAACCCACCTGTAGACCCCTTTTCTAGTCACTACTCTTCCTTAATTAGGCCTTCTCAAGCCTAAATATAAAACAGTCATCAAAAGACTATAATATTATATTTGTACATTCCTAATACCTTTAAAATATATTATATCACCTCAAATAGGATTTTATTACAAAATATGTGGAGTTTTAGATGGTTACAATTCAAGATATTGTTAAAACCCTAGTTTAGGGTTTTTAGTGGCCTGAGACAACCCGAGAGCATAAAAATTTCCATTGTGGGCATTTTATGAGGTTTAAAAGGACCAAATTTGTTTTTTGAGATATATATTGACACTAGGTAACTTATCCAATTTTTATCAAGTGTTTATTTATCCACTATCTACATCAATCAACTCAAACTATGCTTGACTGTGTCCAAAATGTGACACTCTACAGGCTTATGTTTTGAGAAAGTGAACAACTCAAAATAATATGCTAATAATAGGATAAATAAACCTTTAAAAACATTAAAAAAACTTATTTTAATACCATAAAACTCTTGGAAATCAATGCAAAGTTTATTCTTCTCAAAATGAACCACAATCTCAAAAACAATAAGCCTATTACAGGAAACATGGGTTTTGTTTAGTTTGCAACAGGGTTTAAGTAATCACCAGAGGTTATTAATTATTCATTCATATATTATCTCAATCAAAAAAATATTTCAAAATGTCTCCTTTCACCATGTTCCTTATTCTTTCTTCCAACTTAATTAACACAAGTATTCACATAGATTATTGACTATGCTATCAAAATAAGGTATAACAAGCCTGTTATAACTCAAAGACTTGAAATCAATATGAAAACTACCTGAAGCACCTCATAGTTTTAAATATCACTTATCAAGACACATATTTCATCACAAACATTCTTAAACAAATTCATTACATTAAACTTATACTTACTTCCAATTCACAAACACAAAAATGTACAAAAATAGAGGGTAAGTAGATGTAGTAATGAATGTTATTATCCTTAGTTCTAAAATTAAATTATTATCATGTAAATATTATCAAAAAATCACTACAATCAACTTATCTAACACCATTATATTCATATCAATATTTTTTTCATTACAAAATGACTTACACATTCCTATATTTTGTCTTGGTAGACTTTCAGTCCTTCTCAATCTTATCTACTTGTTTCTCCTCATGCTTCCTACCTCAAACCACACACACTATCTCATTTATATATTCAAAATAGAATCTAAAATAATATAAATAACTATTTATTGATTCAAGAAACTTATCACCATCTTGTTACCCACGTAGGGTGGTGGATTGTCACCTCACAACTTATCTTGACATATATATTCAAAACCATCTTAAAGGACCTTTTAATAGACCTTATAGGTATATTAAAACATTTTAATCATGACATAAAATTACCATCAACTTAGACCACCTAAGCACACTCTTAAACCCACATTACAAATTTGAAAATTCAAATTAGACAAAAAGGCAAGAAACTTATTTTAGACTCCAAATACAAATTTGGCTTACCCACATGACTCTAAGACACATCCTTGAGCACTCATAAGATGCCCCTACATCATACTCCCAAGGGGAGAAAATAAATAGACCCCCACATTCTTTTTCATTCAAATTTTCATATAAGTGTGTGTGCTCTTGAATGCCACACTTATATCTTGATTTATTTGTCCTCCTTTCTATCCATTTCATGTTGTAATCTATATCTCTTTACTTGTGAATCCTCTATTTGTGCCTTTGTTTATTCTTTCTTCCTTGTCTCCTTTTAAAATCCTTTTCGATATTCATGACATTCAATAATAGTTTCTATTATCTATCTATTACCTCCTCTAACATTACTATTTCTACTTTTTCATTAGCATACCTATTCCATATCACATTCTCTTCCTTTTTTGGTGATGATTTCAAGGTTTCTTTCTTGCCCATATCCCTGTTGGCAACATCCTCTATCTTACTATCATCCACTACAACTTCTCCTTCTTTGACTGTCCAATTAGCCAACTCATTACTTTACATATTCATTTCATAAACTATTAATTTAGTCTCATCTTCCTTTACCTGTTCATCTCTTTCTTTAAGCACTTCATCTGCTTCTTGCTTCTTTACTGATCCAATGTACTTCTCAAACAAACCTATTGTGTCTTTATACACAACATCATATTCATCTTCAAAATATTCATAAAAAATTACATGCACTTTAGTACCTATTGTGCCTTTGCCTTATTTATCACCTAATATTTACTTTTCATCTTTCCACTCCTCTTCAACAAATAGTTAACCATATTCAAGGTAGAAAAATACTTCATCTTCATTTATAACTACACTTTTCCATTCATCAACATCTTCTTCTTTATGGAATGTTGTCCAATAAATGTTTTCATCCCAATCATGCTCTTCACTTTCCATGTCTTGACCTGCATTTAACCATGATAAATTAATATTATTCCTTTGAGGCCCAATTACCTCTCTTTGTTTTTCCATGGCAAGTTGTGTTTCCATCTTCTTCAACTGTCTCTCCAAATGTTCTAGCACTTGTTGGTTTGCCTTCTCTTACATTCTTTTTATAAAGTTTCACTTGACTCTTTTTTTAATTTTGACTCACACTATAAAATATACACATTCCACATCTATAATAACTCTATTTCCATCCTTTACAATGCTTCCTTCATCTCTTTTATCTCTATCTCCATCTTTATCTCACTATGGCATTCAAATTTAACCCTATCTCTTACTTTTATTTATACCTTTTCTTTCATCTTCATCTTGAGTACCTCACTTGGGTACATACTCTTCTTCCTTTCACCTCACTTGGACCACTTTATTTTGGTTCACACTTAGAACCCCTCTTAATTTGTATTTAAAACCTCACTAGGGCCTTTCCACCTCTTGTCCTTCACACTTGGACTATATTCTCTTTCCCAAGCTCTATTTATGAGCTTCTTTTCTTGAGTTTGTTAATATATCTCTTGTTTTAGGGCTACCATCACACTATTCACTTGTTTTTTTTCCTCACATATCACATACCAACAAACATGCATTCAAATAAATAAATCAACCATAAAATATATCATACCTTCCTTAATCTACCTTGTTACTCTGTTTCTCAATAAAACTACTTGCAATCTGCTCCCTTACTTACCTATAAATTATTTATCCACATGCAACATGCATTAATTACCAAGTTCATATAAAATTATTCCCATATCATATAGATGTCTCTTATACCAAATGATACAGAGCTATAATCACTTTCCTCCAAGACTCTGCCTTTTTACTCCATTTCCTCATTCATCCATAGTTCTTTGGGATAACATGAAACAATGGTTATACGATTCCTCAAAGTGGTTCTTGGTTCATGACACCTTATATGTGCTTCTCATAATATATTTATACCTCTAATCTCACTCATAAACTCTACCAAGAATTTTCAAATTTCAATTTATCTCTTTTCCAACTAATCACCGTCCTTATAACCCTATTTATGGACTTATTTTATTTATATGAAAAAATTACAATGATTTTAAAAAAACCAATTATATTTATGAGTACCCTCTATTAAAATATACTTTTTTACAAATTTTTAGTATCCAAACCCACATATAGACCCCTTTTCTAGTCACTACTCTTCCCCAATTAGGCCTCCTCAAGCCTAAATACAAAATAATCATCAAAATACCATAGTATTATATCCGTAAACTCCTAAAACCTTGAAAATATGTTAGATAACCTTAAATAGGCTTTGATTATAAAATTTGGGGGTTGGATTGTTACAATTTAATATATTTCTAAAACCCTAGTCTAGGGTTTCTAGGGGCTTGAGACAACCCGAGAGCACAAAAAATTCCACTATGGATGTTTTATGGGGTTTAAAAGGACTAAATTTATTTTTTGAGATCTTTATTAACCCTGGGTAACTTATCCAATCATTATCAAGTGTTGATCTATCCATTGTCTACATCAATCAACTCAAACTATGCTTGACTGTGTCGAAAATGTGACACTCTATAGGCCTGTGTTTTGGGAAAGTGAAAAAATCACAATAATATGCCAAAAATAAGATCAATAAAAATTCAAACACATTAACCACACTTACTTTGATACACCGAAACTCTTGGAAATCAATGCAAAGTTCATTCTTCTCCTCAAAATGAACACAGAGTCTAAAAAATAGTAAGCTTGCTACATGAAATAAGGGTTTTATTTAGTTTGAAACAAGGTTAAAGTACTCACCAGAGGTTATTACTTATCCAATCATATATTCTCTTCATCACAACAATATTTCACAATGTCTCCTTTCACCATGTTCCTTATTCTTTCTTTCAACTTAATTAACACAAGTATTCACACAGATTATTGACTGTGCTATCAAAATAGGGTATAACAAGCCTATTACAACTCAAAGACTTGAAATCAACATGAACAATACCTTAAGCACCAATTTTTTTGAATTATCACTTATCAAGACACAAATTTCTTCACAAACATTCTTAAACAAATTCATTACATTAAACTTGTACCTATTGCAAATTCACAAACATAAAAATGTACAAAAATGTAAGGTAAGCAGATGTAGTAATGAATGTTCTTGTCCTCGGTTCTAAAAGAATATTATTATCATGTGAATATTATAAAAAAATCACTAGACTCAACTTATCCAACACCATTATATTCATATGAAGATTTTTTCATTACAAAATAACTTACATAGTCCTATATTTTATCTTGGTAAACTTTTAGTCCTTCTCAATCTTGTCTGCCCTATTTTTCATCATGCTTCGTACCTCAAACCACACACACTATCTCATTTATATATTCAAACTAGACTCTAAAATAATACAAATAACTATTTCTTGATTCAATAAACTTCTCACCATCTTGTTACCCATGTAGGGTGGTCGACTGCCACCTCACAACTTATTTTGACATATATATTCAAAACCATATTAAAGGACCTTTTAATAGATATTATAGGTATATTAAAACATTTTAATCATGACATAGCATTAATACCCATTTAGACCACCTAAACACACTCTTAAACCCTCATTACAAATTTGAAAATCCAAATTAGACAAAAAGGTGGGAAACTTGTTTTAGACTCCAAATTCAAATTTGGCTTCCCCACATGACTCTAAGAAAAATCCTTGAGAATTACTGAGATGCCCCTACATCACTAATTCATGTGTTGTTAGGGTATTATCTCAGGCACCCCTATTAAAAACTAGTCAAAGGAGTCTAGCTAGGACTTGCTTTGGATAGTCACTATGCTAGACATCTAAGTATTTTTGGTTAGGAATGATGTACATTTTTTTATAGGAACCCTTTATAAACTTTTATGTAACAACTTAAATTCCCCTTTCATACTTGCCTTCTCAACCTTTTGATATAGGACTTCTTAAAATCATCCTTCACTTTCTTGATTCATTTGCTAGAGGATCAGACACATAATTTAGTGTGAGGCAAATGGGAATAAAAACTAAAATGAATAAACTAGACAATCCACCACAAGTGCAAAATATAATGCATCATATAATATGGGGAAATCAAAATTTAAATCTTGGGATCTATTTGATAAGATAGCTAGCATGAGCTGATGAATAGTGAAGGGATGATCATGATAAATAAGGCAAGGGGGAAATAAAGACCATACAGGGAAAAATCAAAACAATTACACCATCTCACCAGTGCATTTAAGAAGGCACCCTTAAGCAAATAACTATAGACAATAAAAATGAAATAATTAAATAATACCTCATCATTCTTGCATAAAATAGCCTCGAAGAACCAGAATAAGGAGTTAAAAAAGATGAAGAGCAAAATAACCAAGAGATACCCTAAAATAAAGATTACAAAGTGGAGCAAGAAGGAGTTGACTAAGAAACTTCGAGGTGAAAACCTAGAGACATCACTCGTAACAAAAAATTCTACAAACCAAGATTCAAGGATTTGGCCAAGTATGGGATCCAAATGAAAAAATAAAAATGATTTTTAGTTGGGTATGAGACTAGAAGAAAAAGCATTTAAGGGGAAGACCCGCACCCTATATATTTGATTTGGAATCCCTATAATTGAGGAGATAAGGGTTGCTTTAGGCAGTGCATGCTTTGAAGGACCATCAGTGACAATTAGAGAATAAGAAGTGTTAGTGACACTAGACATAAGGAGAAAAAAACTTCTATCAGTGCAAAAATCAAATAAAGGGACCAACTAGGGAAGAAGAGGGCCATGACTAAAGAGTAGGAGGAGACCCCAACAACACCACATACTAGGGATAGAGTGAGGAATGTAAGGATTAACTACTCAGACATGTAGTGCCTAGACAACATAGAGTGAAAATAAGAATGGAAGTCCAAGGTAGATGAGTGTATGGTGGATGACTATAACCACCGCAAAACAAATTATGATAGATTTACATAATGACTACTTGGTGAACACTAAAAGGAATGATGCTGATGGTAGTTCCATCTATGATGACCATATTAGGAGGCACCTTAAGGAAGTTGTATTATTTCAATTCTAGGATCTCCCCTTCTTAGGTAAGGTAGAGGAATTGATAATATTTATCATCTCTTGTATTCTTGAAGAAAGATTTTACTTTGCAGGCCATATGATGCAAATCATGTTGGCCTAGATTCATAAGGTTACAAGGCTAGTCTAAACTAGAGTCAACATAAAAGAGGCACTAGCCAACTAAGGGGTAATTGACTAAACAACATAAGAATTTAACTACAAAAATGGGGGTTTTCCTTCCCTATTTATAAAATAATAGATATGACTAACAAAGTTGTAACATGGCTGGTAAGTGCTAAATTGGCTCTAGTAGGCCGGTGACAAGACATTAATTGAAGTTCCCTTTATTTTTCACACAAAATAGTAAAGAGGACTAAGTTTAACCTCACCAAGTTTATGTAAAACTTAATCATTGAGGATACTGAGATCGCACATAAGAAGATGGACAAGTTCAAGTTCAAGGTGGTCCTCAATGTATTGATATTTGATGAGATTAGGCTTATCAAGGATGGAAAAGGAGGGGAGGGCTAGATGTTATTGATGGAATATAAGTCTCTAGATTTCTGATATTGTGAATTTATCTACCCAAGGATGATTACTACCAAGTATAAGGTTAGGATTGAGCATTGGTGTGCACACTTAAGAGAGTCCTTAGGAAATGAGTGGTATATTATGAGAATGTTACATGAATTAGTGAAGGATTACCCAGTTTGAGGTTATCCAACACTTCTATATGGATCTATTAAGATTGGAAGATGATAACATGTTCTCTTGGATCAAGTTACCCTATGGGTTCATGATGCAATAATTTTTGGATATAGATTGATTCAATGAAAATAAGGCTAAAATCCTAAAGGGTTGATACAGACATCCAAACCCTATGCATGACTTATGTGCAGATTAGGAGCACAATGTTGAAGGAAGTTGATGAAGTGTATTGACCCGAGTGAAACATAAACCCAATTTAGATTATTACTATCGATAAGATATCTCACTGATTATTTTACTATTTAAAGCCATTGAAGTGATATAAAAATATAAAATCAATAATACTAGGAAGGCAACCACCTTAGGGAGCTCAAGCGCCCATGCATGCAATGTGGAGGCAAGTAGGGAGAAGGGGGATTGGTAATTTCTACCTAGGCCAAATGAAATTGAAGAGGAGCCATATGAAAATATTAAAAGGAGAAAAGGAAAGAAGGGAGACACATTATCACCTTATAAAGGAAAAACCTAATAGAATAGGATGTATGATTCTCTACCAGTATAGGGTATCCTAGAGGTATCAAGGACCATGGGAGGGATCCTTGAGTAGGAAGAACTAAGGATGGGGAGGCTAACAATGAAGGAACAATAAAAAATGACACCTACACCATAATTAGAGGACCCATATTTAGAATAGGTGCCTCTATTCCAATAGAAGACAAGGCATGAGGAGAGACCTTGGAATCCTTCCCTTGAGATAAAACAATGACCCATGTGAGAGAAAAAGGATTGAGGTATCACCTCCCTTGTAAAAAAGAGAAATGTACAAAAGGTTGATTGTGGAGAAGGAGCCAAAAGGGTTTTCAAGTCTTAATAAAGGAATACAAGAGATGGCTATGTAAATCCATGATGAACTAAAGCCATGTGTACCTAGGAATTGGTTCTACCCACCTAAGGGAATAAGGAAGCATGTGAGGAACCTGTAAGAGGTGCAGGTGAATGATAAGAGGAGGGGATAAAATCCTTATAGAAATTCTAGGATGGGTAACCATAAGATGAGGAGGTTGAGTAGATGCAGTCCAACAAAGAATAAATAGGGCATGAGTGGGAGGTGGGGGATGAGACTATCCTCATAAAATATAATAATCCACATAAGGAAGAAGAATAGGGTAGATAAAGAATCAAAGACACCATATGAGAGAAACATAAACCTGGGTGAAAAATTCATCATTAAATATTTGGAATGCTATGACACCTGAGTAGGCCTCATGAATAGCTTGTTGATAGATGCCTTTTGCCTTGGAATATTTTTGAAAGCAACTAGTCTTTGAAATCCCTAGAACAACTAACGTCCCTATCTTTAAAAATATCACTCTAGGAGTAAACACATTTCTTGTTAATTCTAAGGTTTTATTGGGGTACAAGTAAAAAATGTGCTCTTGAAAATGGTAGCCAATGTAATTTGATAGAAAATGATAACCTCAAGGGCTTATCTCCAATAATAATCAACCTTGACCAAACTAGTTTATGTTATTTAGTAGGGAGAGGGGAAATGTGATATGATTGAACAAGTACTAGAAGAAGCCAAGAGAAGATAAGCTGGGATAGAATACTTAATTCAAGAATTACATGCTAAGTGGGTAAGGGCTGAATATCAATAGAAAAGCATGAGGGTCATGACCCTAAACTTTTATGATAAAATTGTTAAAGCTTAGCGGAGTCTTATAAAATTGATTGGGACAATTTGGGCTATCCTCTTAATGACCTTATAATCCCTTATTGATTAACTCATCAAAAAAAGGATAAGTGTTAGGGATACCTAGGATGACTTAAGAGAAGCCTAGTTTGAATGTGCCAAGCAATTGAAAAATTATGAGGACACGTTAAAAGTACTCATGGACCATAAAACTAGGGTAGAATTATTATTTGTAAACTTCTCTAGGAAAGTCAAGATTATTTTCTCATGGTTGTCCCATCTAGAGGAGAAGTAGAAGGCTTTGGTCACCTTATTCTATACCAAGAGAAATAAGGAGTAACTATCCTCACTACTATAGGAAGCAAAAACATTGGTTCAAGAAATAGGTACAAGAAGGTGGGAGTTAGAGCAACACTTCTTAAAACCCTAGGGGAAGACCTTGGATGAGGAAAGACTTCTCAAAAAAATTGTGACAGATAACCTTGAGAAGTTAGGAAGGCTAAAGTAGTAAGTAAAACTCCTCCTGACTTTAATTGATGCCCTTAGGGAGATAGGATCTAGATCCATTATAATCTAGGAGTCCATCTAGATCACTATGCGTAATTAGATGGAGTTCTAATAGGAGGTATAATTTAACATCTTGGGGCTTCTTTCCCCCCAGTTGAAATGCCATCCCTAATAAATATCAACTAATTGCCCAAGGGTAGACAACCAAATTAATTTGGGGTAAATGTTGACCTTGAGATGGACCCCATTCGTGCTAGCTAACATGTCATCATAAGAAGAGCTAGATGGGATTGAATATAGGGTAAAAAAATACTACTAGCTCATAAATATTAGGATAGTATTGCATGATCCAAAGGGGTCACATATGTATTAAGTTGAGCATCCAAGGTGGGAATTATAGAGAAAGGTGATAGATTGAAATGGTAAAAGGAATACATGTGAGTGGTAGAGTAGATGATATAGAACCCAAATCCACATTTATGACCAAGTGAGTGGAAGTGGGGTGCATTAAATTATCAAATTATGAATAGATAGAATGATTGAAGATTCTTGCTCTACCCCTTGGGTGACATTAAATGACATATCCTGATAAGGGAAAAGGGAGGAGAGGAAGAAATAATAATGAAATGATGTTCAAATAGTGTTAGGAAAGGAACTTCAAGCAAAATCATGTGATTGAGGGTCCCCATAATTTTTTGGTTATTTAATTTTAGTTGCACATTTCAACATGATAAGGAAAATATAAGTATTAGCAGTAGTAGTGTTCTTGGATGGAAGTGAGTGCTACATTTTACTTAATCATGGGTTTGGTAGGTTAGGGAATGAGGGTAGTGTATGGTTAATGCCAGTCAACTACATTTCCTAAGCTAGGTGGGGTCAAACTAATTGCCTTAGGGCCTCACCCTTGACATGTGACATGAGCCATTGCCAATTAACCCCAACCTATCCTATTTTCTCCTTTATTTTCCTAAAGTGAGAGCATGGGTTTCTTATCATATAATATGCCAATGCAAATGGTGGATTACTAGAAAAATAGGTGCATGGGTAAGCACACTGGTATTATTAGGCTAAAACCAAAATACCAACACATAAGCAACTGGGACAAGTACATAATCAATAGACATGATCGACATGTATTATTGTCCAGGGAGCATATACACCTCCAAAAATAGTTTTAGATTCTATCACTAATATGACATAGTCACATTCCTATTTTTTTGGTTCACAATGTTAAACATAAAAAAATAGTCATTAAAAAGTTAGTTTTAAACTAAGTACATCTCTTAGTTTTTTTTGAAATATTACTTTTCTATATTTAGTATTTATAAATCAGAATTATTAATACTTGTATATTTTTATCATTTTGATTCTCTCTCAAATTTTATACATATTATTACAACATATTAATTATTAAATCAAAAATAGGGTAAAACATATTTGTGACCCTATACATTTTTTATCACTATTTTTTAATTTTTATCATAGGGATTTTAATTAATTTTTGGTTTGGTTTTCAAATTATTTTAATTTTTATTTCTTTTCTTGTTTTCCTATAAACTATGTTCCAACAACTTAAAAACTCATAGGAGTTGTCATTCAGAGAAAAACAATCTATAGTTTTACCTGAGCCATGGTGTAAGGGGTACTTCCCCAATAATCAAGCCATTAGACAATACTATATAAAAATTTTAGCTTCAATATACCTTAAAATACATCATAAATGCCTAGGGTTTTACTTCAAGGCCATAGGAAGCCTTCGACTATTTCTTCTTGTAGTGCTCCGATAAGCAGTCAACCCCAAGAAGTTACTCTTAACCTATGTTAGAAATAAGATATTTTTGCTATGGGATGGTTTAATCCTCTGTATTTAGTGCCCTTTGGTACTTGTTCACTATTTATGAGTGGGATTAGTATATCTAAGAGGCTATAAAGCAAACACACCTTGACTAGTTACATCCCTAATCCATTTACAAATTCAATGTTTAACATTAAAATCAAAACAATAATAAATGAATTTTGCTTACATATTTTGAAGTTTAGCATTACATTATTTGTTAATTTTTAAAGTTTTGTTTAGATTCATAATATATGAAAATTAATCAAACATAAATATCATAAAAAGGTTAAACTAAATAGCATGTAAAATCTCAAGCCTTCCTTAATTCATATATTTGAAATATCTAATCTAAGATGCTACCTATCACCACCAGGTACCAAAGGGCATGCATGACTCATTTTTTCCATCTTGCTCCCATTATTCACCTATGACTTGTATTAGATTCTATTGTTTATGTTGTCAACACTAGACGAGGGTGGATACCTCATCTATCATAATAGAATGAAGGTGATAAGCAAGATCCTCCTCAACCCCCTCCACCTCCCACAAGGTGGGTCTATCAACCCAAATAGTTGTTAGAATAATGAATATTTAAGCTTACCTAGGGTTAATAGGGTAAGTTATTTATTACCTAGGGTTAATTTTATTTACCTAGGTTAATTTATTTTATTGTTGAGAATCTCTCAACAAAATATTTGTTCATAGTATGTGAAAATAAATAGTTTATTTGCTCTATTTTGTAATCACAACAAATAGTTTGTTGTCGTAAAACAAACTATTTGTATTATATATACTTTATAATCTATGAGAAATTAACGAGAGATTAATGAGAGAATATAGAGAATTTATAGGATTATCACCTATTTTTTAGGTGTGAGAAATTTATTTTATTCTCTGGTATTATTTGCAAGTTATTTGTTGTGGGTTCTTTCTCCTGGATTGATCCTGTGGATCTTGTGTATCTCCTGCTCATTCTTTCATGGTATCAGAGCTTGGAGTTCCAATTGAAGATCCTCTTCCCTAAAAATTTTTCATCATTTTTCATCTATTAACACAGTCAAAAACATTATTTTATTGATGTGTTACAAATATTTGTTATTCTCTCAAATTTTTGGTTCTTGTTTACAAGTTTTTTTGAAACATTTTGTACTTTATGCTCATTAATGACCGTACAGATTTCCAAAATCAGAATTTTTTTCACAAGGGCATAGAAAATCAAGTCAAGAATCCATTTCAATTTGAATTTTTTCATTCCATGCTGGTCGTACAACTCTTTCCTTAAAAAACTAGCTGACTGGTTCCTTTTGGCAAACTGCAGTACTTGTATGGTTTTCTGATGTGGCAGATCGTACGATTGACTTTTTTGAAATCTAAGACCTATTCATGAAATTTGATTTTGCTAAATTTCTTTCCATATAAATTAGGATGAATTTGGATCAGGTTGTACAGTGTTTTGGAAGGTTACAATAGGAATTAAAAAAAATGTTTTTAGTTTGCCGCATAGCCGTAAGGTTTTCTCCATTTTGAAAGCTTTTTACTGCATAAAATCAAAATTTGATAATTTTATGTGTTATCAAACTTCCCAAGATTTCATTTCCAGCTAAGAAAGATGGATTTGGACTAGGTCATATAGTCCTTTGGGCAGATCCTGTGGAGTCAATTCTGCATTTGCTGAGAGGTGTTTTCCTTGGCCAGTGTTTACAAAATTCCTCAAAAATTTCCCTGATCACCACGCCTTGCTGGAACAAAAGTTTATTTTTGATAAAGACAAAGATTATTCAGCAGTTATCTCACATGTGTGAGTCATTTTGGCTTATTTTTTATTAATTTTTTTAATTTTTAGTGGTTTAAATGCAAGTCTCTAGCTTTAAAAGTACAAATTTGACTTTGCTAAAGCGGCTAGAGGTATTTTGTTAAAAATTTGTAGGTAGGAAGTCTTGGGGTCAAATCCCCCTACATTTTTTTTTACATAAAGCCATTTTTTTACTTTTGTATAAGCTAAGGCTAAATTTTTTTTCATTGGGAGACGTTAAATTGTAATGGGAGAGGTGTTTTGAGGAGAAACGAATGTCTAGGTTGTTCTTGTCAACATCATCGTCTTCCTCAAGAATGGAATCCCGATTGTTTGAACCCCTAAATTCTACAAATTACCATGTTTGAAAGCGAAAAATGCAACAACTCCTTCAATCAAAGGGCTTATGGAGAATTTTTTCTGAAACAACGCCTGCAACATTCACCACTGAAAAAGACAAATATGCATATGGTTGTAAGCAGGATGAGGCTCTTGGATTGATTTGCCTCAATGTCTCAGATAATCTTCAATTTCACATTGCAGATGCTACTATGCCAAAAGAGGTATGGGAAAAATTTAAAAACCTATTTGGCAAAGTTAATGAGTTTAAAATTTTGCAATTAGATGCAGAATTGAGTATTCTCTCTCCATCAGATTTCCCTTCAGTAGATGAATTCTTGGCAAAATTCAAATTTATAAGGTCATAGTTGAAAGCTGGTGACAAGGATAAAAGTGATCAAGAGTGCATTTTCATGATTTTGTCAAAGTTGAAAGGACCATATAGTGTTTTTTCCTCTACTTTTTATACTATGATGGATACATTAGGTGATGAATTCAAATGGCCTTCCTTTGAAGTTTTTTGTGAAAGATTGACGAGGGAGAAAACAAAATTAATGGCCTTAGATGCTCTACCTAGTCCTAGTCATGCTCTAGTTGCTAATTCTTCTAAAGGAAAACCTTCACCTAAGTCTAAACAAAAGCAAGCACCTTCAAATAATCCTCCAAAGTCCACCACCCAAACACCTCATCATTCTAAATCTACTAAGACCAAAAAGTCCTTTAAACAAAAGAAGAAAACATTTGGTCCATGTAATTTTTGTCGTGGTCCTAATCATGATGAAAGTAGATGTTTTAAGAAGATGGAAGCATTAGAGGCAGTGGTCAAACAACACAAAATTTCCATTCCATCTCCATCTCCTTCTACTTCTCCTACAGGAAAAGGGAAAGCACTTTCATCCAGGGCTATATCTTCATGTCATGATCAGTGGATTTTTGACTCAAGTGCTTCTCACCATCTCACACATTCTAAGGATCTATTGTCTTCTCTTAAAAATTTTAGTACATCACATATTGCTATGGGTAACTCCTCACAGATTGAAGTTTTGGGATCTGGTACTGTTGACAAACAAGATGGATGTTTTAACAATGTATTGATTGTACCCCAAATCTCTTATAATATTCTCTCTGTCTATCAAATATGTAATTCTAGTACTGGTAAAATTGTGGAGTTTACTTCACATGAATTTGTAATAAGAGAATGTAATGATCCTAGTGAGATAGTTGCTACTGGTACAACAGACCATACTACAAGACTCTATACTTTTGATAAGTTTGAGTCTTTTATGTCTTCTAGTTCTTCACTTATAGCACATGGTAATAATATCAACAAATTGTGGCATGAGAGATTAGGACATTTGAGTTATGGATATATGCAACAAATGAGTACAAAACATCTTGTAAAAAACCTTCCTAAGGTCTCATGTATTGATGGGGTGTGTCCTGGTTGTCTAGTTGGTAAACAACACTAGGATCCATTTCTAGTTGGTAAGGCCACACATGTAAATACACTCTTAGAGTTGGTTCATAGTGATTTGAAGACTTTTCCAACTTATTCTTTTTTAGGGGCTAAATATGCACTCACATTTATTGATGATTTCACTCGTAAAACTTGGGTATATTTTCTCAAGTTGAAAAATGAAGTTTTTGAAACTTTTAAGGCTTTCAAAGCCTTTGTTGAAAAATAATCATCTCTTCCTCTTAAGAAGATACGCACTGACAATGGGGGGGAATATGACAGTAATGCTTTCTATGATTTTTGTATTGAGCATGGGATATAACACTAGTTCACTGTACCACACACTCAACAAAATGGTGTAGCAGAGAGGAAGAATCGAACATTGAAAGAAATGGATAATTGTATGATTCACTCTAAAAATTTGGGTCCACAATATTGGGCTAAAGCTATAAATTGTGAAAACTACATTAAAAAATGTATGCCTCACAAAGCTATGCAAAATATGACACCAAAAGAAGCTTGGTCTAGGATCAAGCCTAATATTTCAGATTTTCTCATCTTTGGGAGTCAAGCATGGGCATTTGTTCCTGATGAAAAATATAAAACATTGGAGAAGAAAATCCAACCACTCATTTTTGTTGGCTATTGTGAAGATGTAAAAGCCTACCGTATTTTTGATCCTGTCACACATGATGTGTTGTTTCGATGGGATGTTCAGGTTGATGAGCTACCCACTCCACATGAGTATACATATAGTTCTTCTTCCCCCCCTCCTTCTACCGAGGATAGTGAGGATTTTCTTTCTATTGTTGATGATGATGATGTTGCACTTGTTCATCCACCACAACCATCTTCTTCACCACCTTTTCCCAAGTGGGCAAAGAGCACTCTACAAGTAGCTGGTTTTTTTGTTGGTGATCCATTTGATTCTCATCGCACTCGCTCAGAAACATCTGGTGTTACTTTTTTGGGACAAGCTTGTACAGATGATCCAGTGTTGTTTTTTGAGGCCATTAGTATACCTAAGTGGGATGTTGCAATGTATGATGAGTATTCTTCATTGATGAAGAATGATACTTGGGATCTTGTCCTCTTCCTAAGGGAAGAAAACTTGTAAAATGTAAATGGGTCTATAGGACCAAATAGGCTACAGATGGATCAGTAGATAAGTACAAAGCTAGATTAGTAGCTAAGGGGTTTTTCACAGGTTGAAGGGGTTGATTACTCTAAGACCTTTGCCCCTGTAGTTAATATGGAATCTATTCAACTTGTACTCTTTCTTGCTGCTTCACATTCTTGGTCAATTTTTCAAATGGATGTGAAGAGTACTTTCTTGCATGGTGATCTCCATGAGGAGATCTATATGGAGCAACCTCCAGGATTTATATAGGACTCATCATTGGTTTATAGACTCCGTCATTCTCTTTATGGCCTCAAACAAGCTCCTAGAGCTTGGTACAAGAAGATGGATAGTTTTCTCTTGAGTTTTGATTTTATTTGTTGTGAGTCAGATCACAATGTATACATCTTGAAGCATGGTGAGGAGCTTGTCATATTGGTTTTGTATGTTGATGATCTCATCCTCACTGGCAATTCAAATTCCTTGATACATGACATCAAGGACAAGTTGGAAGATAGGTTTGATATGATAGATCTAGGACTTCTACATTATTTTCTTGGTCTTCAAGTTTTTTAGTCTTTTGAGGGCATCTCTATTGGATAACAGAAGTATGTGACAGATCTTATTCATCGATTTAGCATGGCTGATTGTAAGCCTACCCCCACTCCATATCAGTCAGGTATTGTGTTGTCTGCCACTTGTACAAATCCTCTTGTTGATTCCACTTTGTATAGGCAACTTGTAGGTAGTCTTTTATACCTGACTCATACCCATCCTGACATCACATTTGCTATGAACCTTGTCTCTTAGTTCTCACATGAGCCTCATGAGAGTCATTGGCAAGCAACCAAGCATATTTTATGCTACATTCAGGGCACCACTCACTTTGGTATACATTACACACCACAGAGTTCTACACAGCTTGTTGGATACACTGACTCTGATTTGGCTGGTGATGTTGACACTCACAAGTCTACTTGCGGATTTGCTTTCACACTTGGTTTAGGTCTAGTTGCTTGGGCATGCAGAAATTAGACTGCTATTACATTTTCCTCTACTGAGGTTGATTATCGAGGTGCTGTCAAAGCTAGTCAAGAGACACTATAGCTTTGATAGTTGCTTGGAGAGTTTGGCTTCACACAGCAGGGTCATACTACTCTTTGGTGTGATAACCAAAGTGTGATTGCTATTTCACACAATCCTATTAAGCATCAGTAGACAAAACACATTGATATTCACATGCACTTCATTTAACATCTTATTCAGGATGGAGTTCTTTCTTTGGAGTTTGTGCCTACAGCTGAGCAGATTGTAGACATCTTCACTAAACCTTTAGCTTTTCCTCATTATCTTCAATTGCGAGCGATGCGTGGGGTGAAGGAAGTTTTCCTTGGGGGGATTTCCCATGAAGTCCTTCCTTCCTTTATTTTTCATATATTTTGATTGGTTTGTACATGGGTACCTTATCAGGCCTAGTAGCTGGGACCTATATTTGTTTGTCATTCTCCCTATGTTTCGCTTAAGGGAGGGTGTTAGAATAATGAATATTTAAGCTTACCTAGGGTTAATAGGGTAAGTTATTTATTACCTAGGGTTGATTTTATTTACCTAGGTTAATTTATTTTATTATTGAGAATCTCTCAACAATATATTTATCTGTAGTATGTGAAAACAAATAGTTTGTTTTCTCTATTTTGTAATCACAACAAATAGTTTGTTGTCATAAAACAAACTATTTTTATTATATATAATTTACAATCTAAGAGAAATTAATGAGAGATTAATGAGAGGATACAGAGAATTTATAGGATTATCACCTATTTTTTAGGTGTGAGAAATTTATTTTATTCTCTGGTATTATTTGCAAGTTATTTGTTGTGGGTTCTTTCTCCTAGATTGATCCTGTGGATCCTATGTATCTCCTGCTCATTATTTCAATAGTATGATATCATTGATCAAGTACAAAATACTCAGGCTAAGATTTCAATGTTATAGTTACTCTAAATAATGCCTATGTATAAATACTTTCTTTATGAAGCGTTACTCAACACCATTTTACCTAGTAACATTTAACCACCTTATATCGATTCTATCATTAATAATTTACAATGGATATAGGAAATTATATCTTTTGAAAAGGAGAACTTAACTCTAAAGAATACCATAGATAAACATCTCCCCTTATATATCCAAATTTATATGCACAACAAAGTTTTTAAAAGGGTTCTTGTAGATAATAGACCATGATTAAATATTTGTAATACATCTTTCTTAAATGTTCTCATTATAAAGGCATTTGACCTTACTTATTCATATATGAAAATTTGAGGATTTGACAATATTATATAAAATTTACTTGGATAAACTACATTCAATATCATTGTGGGTCCTTACATGATAGCCATAATTTTATAGGTTATGCCTAATGACCTTAATTATAATATTATTTTTGGAAGACCATGGATAAATGAGATTAATATAGTTACATCTACTTTATATGCATGTTTAAAGTTCATTTGTTAAGGATACATATATACATGTCCCTTAGATCATAAACCATTCAAATATTATGCATTAACTGAAATTTAAGATCATTACATTCCTCATATGTAACCACATGCATAACCATCTAGAGCAATAACACCAATAATTTATTATTCCTATTCAATAACATCATCATCAATAGACTATCTCTAGTATGGTTTTGAGCTTAAATATCTATAAAAAATGGGATATATAGGACAAGCACCGAGAACACATGCACAAGGCATAGTTAAACCCATTAAAGATGACAAGGAATTTCTTACATAGAATAATTGGACAAATCCAAGAAGGGAACATATACACTAATTAATATTTATACTTATTTCCTCAAATCAAAGCCTAAAATGACACAAAAATTTAATAACATATATACATTAAAGTTGGTGTATCCTAATAGGATTGGCAATAAAAATTACTCATATATTTGGACATTAAATAAATTTTCAAATGATGAGTCTCTCTTATAATACCTCGGGACATAAGAAGAAGTTCTTTCCTTCTATCATAAAAATGTTTTCCCCATTCGATAGTCACATATGCATATTTGGGATAAATTGAATATACTAATGCCCAAATAGGAATATATGGTCTAGCTACCATTTGTATAACACCATATATGGAAGAAAAAATCAACTCTAATTAATGAAGAGACTATCAAATATTAGTATGGAGTAGATAAGGATCCATGACCAATACTTCTTGCACAACTATTAAATAATGATGAAGATAAAAAGCTTCAAAAATTTCTAGCTAATTACCTAAAGTTATTCACATGGGCTCACATAGATATACATATAATTGATATTGTAGTTGTAATTCATAATATAATATTATACATAGATGTAAATCCAGTCAAGCAAAAAATCAGCCATATGCATCCAAAAGTATCCCTAGTGGTAAAAAATGAAATCAAAAAAATTTTGGACGTAGGTTTTAATTGAGCTATTGATTATTTCAAGTGGGTATCTAACATAGTACTAGTTAAAAATCCTAATGGATACAATTGATGTTGTACAAACTATCAAGATTTAAACAAGGCATCCTCCAAAATTGATTTTCCATTTCCAGACATCAATATGATTTTCAATTCTATTGATGGTTCTAAAATGTTATCATTTATGGATAATTTTTTTATATAATCAAATCAATATTAATATTGTAGACAAAGAAAAACACCATTTATCACACCATGGGGAACATTCTATTATGTAATTATGCCCTTTAGATTAAAAAATGTGGGGCATACTTATTGGAGATCTATGACACACATCTTTCGCATGTCTATATAAATAATATTGTTTAATAATATA